>JARHVA010004461.1:810000-940000 GCA_037957365.1 Torreya grandis | reverse complement strand
ATCATATGCATCCATATAAAATACTACACTAATAATGCAAAGAGAAAGGTAGGTCACAATTTCCTAACACCTTTTAACCTAGAAAAAAATGATATGGTTAGTCCATAAGATAATTAGTTACACAAAATGATATGGTGAATGTAAGACATTCAACATGATGAATGCAAGCCTTTTGAAATCAAGAATGTCTAGAACTTAAGGGTAGATATTTGATTTATATTCTTCAAGTGTAGAATATTGAGATGTTATATATAATCAATGTTTGGTATCTATAGAGGATCAAAGAAATCTAATAATGATAAAGAGGATTAAGGGTAATTATTTTTATGTAGAGCTAAGTGGTCTAGAATAAGTGGAGATTATACTCACTAAAATTGCCTAGGAATGGAATGTGGCCCTCAGTTATCTTGATGCTTCGGTTATGCAGTTGTTGTTTGTATATTTTATGTTGTAATTTTTCTATTAATCATTTATTTATCAAAAAATGTCTTTTGGTATCTTAATATCTTATTTATTCATCTAGGATTTTGATTCTTCTTTTCTAGATCCTTATAAAAGGGAAGGGTCCCCTTAAAAATGTTTACTTTCACTGTATATATATTTTCACCACAATTAAGATATATTTGGCCATTAATGTTATTAATATTCAAACATATCTTTAAGGAATTTTTTTTTAGAAACATATGTTCTCATTAATTCAATTGGTTATATCATGGCAACCTTTATGATATTTTAGGTATATTTTTATTAAATGAATCCTTAGTTCAACAATGAATATAATTAATATCTTTTTATAGGCTAGGGTATTTCATAATTATCCAAAGCTACTTATTATTTTCAAATGAAATTCAATCTTTGATATAAAATATCATAATTCCAATATACCCTTGATACTTTAAAAACATTTAAGTCCTTAATGGATTTATAATTTGAGGATAACATTAATTATTATATTTTTCCATAAACAACTCTTCAATTTAAGACATCAAAATTTATATTTTTAATTTTATTGGGTAAAAAATAGTATTAATGATTCTTGTAACCTAAAAAAGTATCAATATATAATCATTAAAATATAAAAATGAATAAAACAAGAGTCAAAAGTCACCAAATATAAGCCAAAAATAGATAAACTTCTACTAGTCTTCCATTAAACCAAAAAATACTCTGATAAAAATTAAACAAAAAGACAACAAAAGAAAGCATTAAAAATATAAGGAAATAACCAAAAATTAGTTATATGACTCCTTAGAGTTAGACTACTCAACTATTACTTCAATTTTATTATTTTCCTTGGGATTCTCAGTAACTTCTTTCATCAAGTGGACCATAGTTCTAGATAAATTATCCATGGCACTTTCACATAAGTGTATGTATATTTTTTCTTGGTTCGTGTGATATTGGACGGTGTAATAGATAAATTTTATTTATCCTTAATCCCTTCAAGTTTTCATTATTCTTTTTTCTATCACTCATGAAGATAACATTTTTCATTTCTAGCTCTTTTTATGGGGCAGGGTTGAAAAGGCTAATTATGGGTTTTACCACCCCCCTCCTCCTGTTTTATAATTCCTTCATTCTTTAATGTCTACATATATTTATTTAAATATGAAATTTTATATTTAATATTGTTCTAGGATTATAGTTGATAAATAATTTTGAGACCCAAGTTATCTATTTTTCATTCCATATAAATGATTTTGATGGAATGATACATGGGAAACTACACATTGTCTTATTTTATCTCTTCATCCTTCTCCCACTCTTCCATAATCATCTTGGTCTTCCCATTTACCCTTTTTGAGATTAATTTTGAGTCTTCCTCCAATCCTCCTTATCACATTTTTATATTTTAAGTTTGAACTACATAGTGTCTTTGGCTTTGCATTTTTTAGTTTTACCAATGAAGATGACTTAGATTGAGTTATTGATGTGAAAGGAGATGTTATAGGGGTAATTTTAGATATGTCCTCATTATATTCTTATAAACTATCCCCTATATCATTCTCAATGTATTCACCACCTCCTTAGAATATTCATCAATCTCATCTTCAATAGAATGCACTTCTTCCCCCAAAATAGTTCTCCACTCTTAATAATGAGGAATATTAAACATTGATGGATTAAATCATTATAAAAATTTACTCCTCTCAAGAGAAATAAGAAATAAATATGGGAAACTAATTTTGTGACCCTTGAAGTGGTTCATTAGTAGGAAATGATGTGAATATAAAATATGGTAGTTACCTTCCAATGTTTAATATTTCAAAATTTGAAGTCAAATGATTGGCCATGATGAATGGAGGTACATTATCAACATTTTTTTGGTCTTCATGTCCACTAAATATTTGAATAGAATTTTCATAAGTTCATGTTTACATCTATTGTCATTATATGCCTTTATTCCTTCACAACTCATTCCCGACACTTCTCAAATCTACTCTTCATAGATGTTAATCCAAAAAACTCTCATATACATGATCCTATATCTCTATCAAAAAAATATATTTTTAAATGGTCTCATCATGATCGATGATCCTCAACATATAGTACACCAAGCTCCATTTCTCAAGTTTGTTCCATGCCTTTGATGTATATTGAAATTTCAAGTATTAAATCAGCTCCAATCTATCTTGGTCCCTACCCATGATTATGAATCCTTTCTTCTCCAAATCATACATAAATGAGTGTCTACATTATTATTCTTAAGTGAGTGTCTAAATTGATACTTATCCAAGTTGAATTTTTTATTTCATAAAAAAACACATTATGTTCATGAAAAACATGTCTTCCAAATCTATTGGATCAACCTTATGTTTACCAACATAACCAACTCATTATTTTCTCTCTGTTTATTAAATCTAAAATTTAAGTTATTTATTAAATTTATAAATAATATTCAATATAAATAGACATAAATTTAAAATAAATTACTTTTTAGTTAGGATTGCATCCATTCAATAATAGTTATTAGGGTTTCATTCATTGATCTAAATCATCATGGGCTGAGATGGTCAAAAATTTAGATCATGTGGGCCAAGCTCACTCAGCCCCCCATATTTTCCTTGAATAATTAGATAATGAAATTTCCATCTTTGTTCTAGACCCTATAGTGGAACAAACTAATGTGGATCTCACCAAATCTATTCTTTCCATGGTTAATAGCTACCACCCAAACATTGATGCTTTTTGAAAATGGGAATAATAAATATGGAAAACCAAATGCCACTTGGAGGTGATCACTCTAGATAAGGGTTTCTTCTTGATTAACTTATATATTTAAGAAGATTGTATAAAATCTCACTTTAAAGGCCTTTAGTTTATGGGAAAATCAATTGCCTCTATCAGAAGATGGAAGGTTGGGTTGAACCTCAACAACATAGCCATGAACTATGTTCCCATTTGGATTCTCCTACCTAAAATCTCATTGGAATACTAACATCTGGAGGTCATCAGTGGGATTACCAAGTGCTTAGGCTAACCCATTAAAATTGATCCAGTTACTCTCTTCTATAAGAGAATGGTCACTACTAATGTCCATGTTTTCTTACTAGCCAACCAACCCCTTCTCCATGAAATCAAAATCAAGTCAAAGTATGACATTTGGGTTCAAAACATTATCTATGAAAACAATGTTATAATTTATCAAAAATGTGATGTTGCATGTCACATGCTTTATTATTTCCCTAAAAAGGTTAGGACTAAATGGACTCATCTCAATAAAGGATTAGAGTGGATGCATCAAAGGTACATTCATGAATGGTATGATCACTTAGAGTTATCTCCTTCTGAGCCCTCTTAAGTACTTCACCTACTAAGAATTTTAAGTCATATTCTTCTTTTAGCATCAAAAGGGATTCTATAAAAGCCTCTCATCAAATTTTTATAAAGGAAGTGTCAAATTTGGTATCAAATTTGGATAGTAACCTCAAGAGTAGCTCCCTCAAAACTCTTCCAAATGCTTCTCCTTCTAAGAGTTGTAAAGGTACTCCTTATTTGAACTCTTTTTCTCCCTTTCTTTTGATATTTGATCCTAAAATATTGGGTGATTCAAGTTGCTTAGGAATGACCCCTTCAACCCACTCTCTCACTTCTTTATTAGGCTCTCGTCTTCCCTTCCCTCCTCATCCTTACTTCTCCCTAACAACCCTTCTATCCTTCCCTACCACTCCTTGCCTTCCCTTCACCCCTACCTACTACCTAGGTCCTATCCTCCTCTCCAAATTATACTTCCCCTCCTATAAGGTTTTATCCCCCTTGATCCTACAACCCTTTTCCATACCCTCAATTGTTGGCTCTCTCCTTCCCCTATATTCCCACTCAGGGATCCCCATCACCTTCATTTTCCCTAATGTGTATCCTACCCCTCCCCCCACCTCCCATTTTTTACTTCTCTTTCCTACATATCCTCCTCACTTTTGGAGTCTTCCCAAGCCCTCACCTAGAGGATCCCTCTCTTTGCTAGCCAGAACACCTCTTTTCCCCCCAAAAAAAAACCATCTCTCCCCCTTATTAAAATACTAACACTTGGTAAATAAGTGGGGCATTATTCTCATTCTACCTCTCCCTCTTAGGACACCCTAGATGATGGGTTTATCAATTATTCTAAAAATAAGAGGCAAAAAAGGATAATATTAGAATTTATCCTAAACCTATGGGTAGATCCGCAAGAATGGTTATAAGGAATTTAGAAACTACAAAAGAGATTGTTAAAGGCTCTAAAAAAACTCTTCAGGTCTAATGCGATAATAAATGAAAGTTATCTCATGGAATGTTAGGGTCCTAAATAAACCCAATAAATAAAGGACCCTCTATAATACCATTAAAAGGATTAATCCCTATATTATGCTTATTCAAGAAACAAAAATGTTTGATTCTATACACAAAGCCAATGTAACATGAATATGGAAAACTGACCAAGTTATTTCATCAAAATCTTTAGGTGCTTCAGGGGGCTTATAAGTCTTCTAAATTCTATAGGATATGGGAGGTGACCTCTTATGGAAATATAAAAATCAAATCTCAATATTGTTCATAGATCTTCCTACTAATGACAAATGGATTATAACCAATGTTTACACTCCAAACTCTAAATTGGCCAGAAGTCTTTTATAGAAATCATTATCAAAATTTTGAAAGACCTACATCACTTTGAATTGGATTATGGTGGGTAAATTCAATAATCCTTTCATTCCTAGAGACAAAAAATATAGACTCATTAACCTCACAAATAACATGCTAGATTTTAATGACTTCATTGCTAATGAAATGTTAGTAGATGTGGACCTCTATGGAATTTATTTTCACATGGTCTAATAGAAGATCAGGAGAAAATATAATACAAATCCACCTTGATATATTTTTTATCTCCTTAAATTAGGACAATCTCTTTTCTATTAGACTTCCTTCTCTACCTAGGATTGGGTCTGATCAAAACCCCTTGGTATTTGAAGCTGGCAAAATCTCCAAGCCCAAATGTAACCCCTTTAGATTTCAAAATATGTGGCTTCATCACCCAATATCATAGACCTTTTGAAATATTTTTGGAAATAACCCTTCTTGGGTTCTTCCATGTTCATCCTCATGAAAAACTCAACTTCCTTAAAACCAAATTGAAAATCTAAAACAAGGAAGTGTTAGGGGATATTTTTATACAAAAAAGGCCTTCTAAGTAGAAATTTCAATCATTGAAGAGACCAGTACCTCTAAAAATTACAATGACCTCATGGATTCAAAATAAAAAGACCTCTTATGTCAATTTCATAACCTAGAAGCTAAAGATGATTCATTTTGGAAGCAAAAACATATATTTTTATGGCTAAGGGAGGTTGACAAGAACATAATTTTTTTCATTTTCAAAAATCAAGACATAATAATATCAATAGAATCTCCCAATTATAAATGCATAATGGGACTGTTATCAGGTATGAAGATGACATATCCTAATATATTATAAATGTATTTAGGAACCTTCTCATGGATGATGGATCTCTAGAGAATTCTCTAGTTTGTTCTTCTCTCTCAAACTTTGACAATGTTCTTTCCATTGTTAAAAATGCATCCCTCATCAAGATTCCTAAAAATGAGGAAATTAAAAGTTAATTTTTACAAATGAAATGGTTAAAGGCTCTTGGACTGGATGGTTTCCCACCATTTTTCTTCCAAAAGTTTTGGGACATTATACACTTGGAGGTCGAACAATTAGTTAGAGATTTTTTTCATTCCAAATTTGTACTTAAAGAAAACAAAAAAAATGGTTCGTATCTAAAAAAATTCACCACTAACATCCAAAATTTTTGGCCTATCAATCTTTGTAATACAACCTACAAAATATTCTCCTCTATTTTGGTAAAATGCATGTAATCTCTCCTAGATAAAGTCATTAGGGAGTAATAGGGGGCCTTTTTGGTAGGTAGACAAATCACAAATGGCATTGCCCTAACTCATGAATCTATGCATTCCATATCTAAATCCTCAAGATAGGTAATATTACTCAAATTAGACATCTTAAAAGCTTATGACCAAGTCTCTAGGCACTTCTTGATTTAGATTATGGAAAAATTGGGACTGAATCATGATACCAACAAAATTATCTAAAACTGCATTACCACCCCCAAGTTATCAATTATTACAAATGCTGTCCTAAGAGGTTTATTTTATAGTCCAAGAAGCCTAATGTATGGAGATATACTCTCTCCCATTCTCTTTATCATTTTAGAAAAAACCTTTGGAAGAAGCTTGAGTAGAGCCTATACTTAGGGCCTTATAAAAGGTATCTCAGTAACCTAAAATACTAACCCTAACACTCACCAGTAGTTCACTGATGATACCATTATCTTAGGAGATGCTTCAATTGGGAAAGCTAAACATATAAAATGAATCTTAAAAAACTACAAAAAGGTGTCCAACCAATGTATAAACTTCTAAAAAATCTCCCTTTTCTTCATCAACACCCCCTACAACAAAAAAGAATAGCCAAAATTCTACACTATCAAGTGGGAAAATTGATGGCATGTCAGTTGGGCATTCCTCTATTTTTAGTTGAAATGGATTCTAAACTTTGGAACCCCTTTATTTATCATAATTAAAGGAAATTATTGGGCTAGAATAGTCACCTTATTACCCAAGCAAGGAAATACTAGCTTCATAAGGCTTTTATTCAGAGGATTCTCATATACCAAATGTCTATTTTTAGAATGTTGTCTAATATTGACTCTAATATTAAACAAATTAAAAAAAAATACTATGGAGACGAACTAAAGAAAAACACATATTTAATATTATTGTATGGGATGAAGTCTACCTTCCAAAAGCTAATGGAGGTCTTAGCCTAAGAAGCATCAAATCCATGAATAGAGCCCTATTAGCTAAAATGGGATGGTACCTAATGAAGGATAATGTGGAATGGGTAATAATAATAAATTAAAAATACTTATAAGGAGGTGAAAAGGATTCCTTCTTTTGGGAAGAAGGCCCTTCTAATGGATCCACCTTTTAGAAATCCTAATCTAGTTGCAAGGACCTTTTAAAGAATGGCATCTTATGGAATATTAGGAATGATGAGAAAATTGAAGTCTAGGAAGATGACTGATTATCTCCCACCCCTCTCTCCATAGGGTATTTAGATGGGGTGGTATAGACATTTCAAGCATAGATGGGGCTCCAAAATTAAAGATTACTAGGAAATCAAGGATGGAACCAAGTGCTGGAAAGTCCTGCCTAGTGAGGACCTACCACTAGAAGAGTCTCAAACTATTCAAAACCTCAACCTAACATTAATATAGTTCCACATCCCTTAATTCTATAAGGAGGACCACTTTTTCTATCAGGTGGAAGGTAATGACTCCTACTCGGTAGCCTTAGGTCATGTTATCGACCTCACTTTAGAAAATGAATGGATTTTATTAAATTTTTTTGGGTAAATCATTTGACTCCCAAAGTGAATTTATTTTTTTGGATTGTGGCATAAAATAAAATTATGATAGTAGATAACATAGCTAAAAGGGGGGTGATTATTCCTAATAGGTGCCCAATTTGTTGAAGTGTATAATATTATGTTTATCACCTATTCCTTGAGTTCCCTTTTAGCTTGTCTCTATTTAATAGATTACTAAATTGACTCAACATGGTCTGGGTTAAACCAAACAATGTCCTAGATCTCATAATGCATTATAATTCACCCTCAAATCTCCCATCCCTAGTCTTCCTTTAGTTCCTTATCCTCCCCCATTGGTTCGGGTGTGTTTGGAAAATTCATAATGATGGCCTTTTCCTTAATAAAAGATATTAGCTGAAAGATGTCTTCCTCTACCTCTACCAGACCATTACAAAAAAATGGAAAGCTTTCCCTCCTAAGGACAAATATATTACCCCCAAGATTTTCTTATTCTCAAAAATTAGGACATCCAATAGGTCTTAATGTCTCCCTCAAAATATTTAGTGTACAAGCATACTAAATGGAAGGATCTTCTAAAAGGATAGGTGAAACTAAACTTTGATGGCACCTCCAAGGATGGCCTAGGCCCTACATGAGGTGGAGGTATTATAATGAATTATAAAGGGGAGATGTTAGTTGCCTATGCATGTGTAATGAAAACTAAAACAAATCACCTAGTTGAGGCCGAGGCTACCCTATATGTTATTTAGTTGGAAACAAACATCAACTATAATAGGATCATTATCAAGGGAGACTCAATGAACATCCTAAATGCCTTGGAAGGAAATACTACACCTTCACACACCATTAAGTTAATCATTGATGACATTAAGCATCTCATAAAGGGTGTATCTCATGTTAAACTCTTACACACCTATAAGGAAGGAAATAGAGTGGTTAACCTCCTTACAAACATTAGTGTTGATCTCCACCTTTTAACTAACTATTATGACATAGGCAACAACCCATCTAATGTCTTTACTACCATAAGAGATGAGGGTACCAATGGAAGTTAAAAAAGTGATTTATCTACATGTTTATGACCTTATCTTGAAGGGGTGGATCTTAATTAGGTAGATGGGTCTTAATTATTTTTATAAGCCTTCAGTGGGACATACAAAACATTCATGTTCCTTTCAAAATTACCCCATATATAAACTTTATCCGACCCATTTTAGCTCTACAGACACATCTTTATGGGGGTGAAAGGGATAGATTGGAACCTACTTCCTACAAGGAGGTTTAAGAATATAAAAAAGTACAGAAGAAGCTAAAAAATTTGGACTCATGGAATTTAAGGAATGGGTTATGAAACATAACATGGAGATTTCTTGTGACTTCATGGTGGCATCAAATAAGTAAAAGGTCACCATTCATGGCATCACTATTAACATCTTAGAGGATTTCATTAGTGAAAAAATTGGAATGTCATGTGTAGTCACAAAGGAATTTAAGGATCAGATGAGAAACTAAGAGTCATTATAGTGCTTATTCAAAACAAATGACTTTGTTTAGACAAATAAAAAAGGGTTTTTGTAGGCTGATCTTCCACATTACTAGCCTTACATTTACCTTAAAATCCTGTTACATGACACTCTAAGTTGAATATATAATTTTTTTCTCCCACCATTTTCAACTTAATCATTTCAATAGATATAAAATTAGTTTGACCTAATTCCTATTAAATTCCATTGAGAGTACCACCCTACTACACCAAGTGAATTACACAAACCCATCCTTCACCAAGGCTTGATTTTTCTTCTAGTTAAAATATGACGAAGCTATCTACGATTAATAAGTCCCCCCTAAGGGTTGATCTTCTAGGGAGGAATCATAAGAGGACCCCCCAATGGAGGATCCCCTTGAGAGATCCCACTAACTCTCTGATGACACCTCCTAAGATAGTTTATCAAAATCCCCTCATGATGATCTCCCCATTTAACTATTTATTCCCAAACCAAAACCTATTATGCTAAAACTAGGTACTCGTATGAAGATAGCTTAGAAATGAAAAGCCATTGTTACATATGAGTTAGAAAAGAACAAACTATAGATTGAGAATTTTAACTCAAAGATTCATCAAGCAGGTCTAGCTCTAGACAAAATCATCTAGGAATGGAATTCACTCCATAGATAGGCTAAAGCCACAGTTTAAGATTTCATCCTTTCTACATATCCCATTCAGTCCCCTACCTTCCAATCACTAAAGGTTTTGAAATCTACTCCCCAGGGCTCCCCCTAAGCAATATCTCATAGAAGCTAAAGGAAAAAAGCACCAAAAAATTATCTTCCTTGAAGAAGTAGATGAAAGCTTCAAAAACTACACTTGGACAAAAATATCAAAGGAAAAATAGATCATTTCAGTGAAGGACATTGCTGATTTTGAAGACCCTCAAGAGGGACTTTCTTCCAAGTTCTGTTCTATGTTCTTATTTATTTTTTTCATTATAGTTATGTAAATTCGTAATTTTTGGTTTCTTGACCTTGTTGATGGTATATTGATACTCTTATACTGCACTCTTAAGGGTTCATGTCCATGTAAAACCTAGCTATTACCTTATCAAATAAAAAAATAAAAAATAGTAGTTATAAGTTATAACTTAATGACTTTCATAAAATTATTAATGTATCCAAGGTATCACTATATAATTTTGTCCTAAACATATCATATTTACTTATGTTTATTTAGATTATATATGGAGGTAGTGAATTATAATTTAAATTTAAATAACATAACATATGTCACAGTAAATAATATATATTTTCCATTATACTAATAAAAACATCATATTATATTTTTAATATAAATCATAGTTCTATTATGTATCTATTTACAATTTAAAATAAAATCTAAGTCCAATGTTATTATATAATCTTTTATTAGATGATTCATAAAAAAAGATAAATTATGAGTTCTTATTAAAATAAACATGAGTATTTTATTTTATTTTATTTCTCTTCACAATTAATAATTTTTTCTTCAATAAGTACAATTCCATTTAAACTAGTTTACAAAGTATTATCAATCTACCGAGACAAAGATAGTTATGAAAAAATGAAATTTAAACATTACAACATATATTCTTCTATAAATATAATAAGGTGCCTAAACTATCAAGTTATATAGAAGGACTAGTTTCATAGCAAACAATACAAATTATTAGAATCACCACAATATCAATGATGTCACTAATAGAAATTATAATAAAATAAAATAGGATAAATCCACAACAATTACAGTTGGTGAAGTTCAGTCTATGGATGGAATGGGTAACCCGAACCTAATCATTAATGAATAAATCCCACCCATTCATCAAATCAATGTACAATGGTGAATTTGTAAACCTAAACATGCATAACTATACCACATCAATAATTCAAGCAAATAAAATTTACAAAAAATGATGAGCACAAGCCCAAGTCAAATAAATAATAATAATAATAATAATAATAACAATAATAATAATAATAATAATAATAATAATAATAATAATAATAATAATAATAATAATAATAAGCTAAGATTAACCACAAGACTAAATAATCAATCATAATAACACTCAAAACACATGAACTTCTACTATAACTTATTTTTACTCCAATCACTAACAATTATATATTGGGTATTTATATTGGCATGTTCTTCACATATATTTTCTAAGCACTAGCCACATGATTAAATCCCGATAGAAAGGTTTATTCCTCAATTCCTATTTAAGATGAAAATTTGATAAACACAACACCATATAAAAGATAAGACATGATTACATTAACAATATTTAATGTATACATACTATAGAATCATCCATGTAAGTATGATCATATTTCATATCTCCTAAACACTTTTTTCCTCCTTAGTGTCACTACTTTAGACCTTTCAACAAAGGTTGGATCTCTCTACATGACCATTAATTATCATTTTAAAAATTTAAAATTATTTATATGGGTCAGCTAAAAAATATTCAAGTAATTTTAGAGGAAGTTATCCAAATAGTTAGATAAATAAACATATAAATCTTAATCCTACTTTCTATGGAACTTATGTAACAAGGCAATGGAAATCAGTTTGCCCAATGAAAATAATTAATTCAAATTTTAGAAATATAAATTTTATCAAAGGATAAATCCTTGATGTACCTATAAATATAATTTAATATGTTAAATCATAGGGTTTAAATTTTTTAAATCCATAGAAAAAATTGCATTTTATACTAGTATTACACAGGTTGCACATACTCAACTAGGTGGGAGAACTATAAACATTTTAACTTCCCTATTCATAGGATTCGATATGTAGGCAAAAATTAGTCATAGGGTTTTATTTGTGTAATATAAACCCATTCATTTTAATTTATGTACCAATATATATATATATTGGATTTAAAATAGATAGGCTTTTTCAGCAAAGAGAAGGAAAAAAGTTATTCATGCCTGATTGTAAGAAGATGAATATATAGCAACCATTCAAAGATACATATGCATCTTCCAAAAATATTCCCAAATTTTCATAGACAAAGTAGATTAGTTTTTTTATAACTGATGGATCCACATTTCATATTTTTCTATGAAAGTTTGTACTTATTCAAGCAGGTGCAACTCTTCTATATTTTAATCCACACAGTAATATTCATATTCTAGTTAATTTCAAATGACCATGTCAATGACAATACATTCATGAATATTAAAAAAAAAAAAGTATGTATCGCTCTAATGTATTTGTATAAATAGTGAGTTACTATATTCTTCCTATTTACACTTACATTTTTTTTGCCTTTTTATATGTTAGGAAATTTGAATAATCTAGTAGTTTTATGTTATTAGGGTTTCATTTAATACAGGGAAAAAGGAATATAAACAAACCAATATTCAAAATATTACGTAGGTGTTAAAAGTGTTCAAATCCATTTCAAGTAGGCTCATACCATGTACTATATTTGGGGATTAATGATTTTTCCCTTATTCCTTGACTAGATAAGTACTTATTGGTCCCAAGTATCATTTATTCACATGATCTATATATAAAAATATAAACATTAGCATTGAACTACTAGATGACATGTAGAGTATGACAAATATATACTTATAAAAGAGATTAAAGTCATCCCCTTGGCTTAGCATAGTATCTTAAAGTTATCTTCTCATTACTAATTACAAATGTATATTTAACATACAATATTTTACTCAAGTTAAGGTGTTACCCTTAATCTCCACATTTTTAAATTATTTTTTATCATTCCATAAATCTTCTAAAAATTGATGATACAATCCCAGTATCTATTACTAACATTATTATTATGAAGAGATAATTTTAATAATTATTTATAATTTATCATGGATGTTTTCATTTATATTATTGACTTTCATAGCAATACATTATGCTCTATATTTTTTTTTTATCAATTTTATATCCTTATATTCAATTATTATACTAATGTTTGATTTATTTACATATTTCATATAGATACAATAGTAAAAGATAAATTATTCATGTATTCATGGTTTTACATTCAATTAATGTTTAAAAATCATGGTTAACATTGTTCCAATTATTCATAACCTAAAAATAGTAGTCACATAGGATAGGTTATTACTCTTATCCAAATCAACAAAAAAAAAATCCATGCTTCTTAGTTTTTATTAAGAGACAAACTCTTTTAATTAGGATTATATGAATTTATCCTATAATATAACATCAAAAAACAATTTCAAACTAGAGACAAGGGAAATAATATCAGTACTATTTGACTACTATTATATAATACACAACCATTCCATCCCAAAAAATACCTTAGGAGTGATATGTCTAATAGTGACCTTTAGTGATGAAAATTATGGAAGAAATGCAGACCTATCTATATTAATATTTTGACCTATCCAAGTTTATACCAAAGCTCTAGTAGTTGATCATGGTCAAGTCCCATTAGAATCTTGTTTCTTCTTAAAAAATCATAATATATTTTCTAATTGAAAATAAATATTTACCAAGTCCCTACCCATATAGACCTAAGATTAATAAACATAAGAAATATTGAAGGATTTTACATAAGCATAATGTATTGTATATAATTATAGGATATCACTGATATCTATCTTAAAATTTTAAACCTCTTAAATTTTGCTATAAAAAATCTAATGGTTATCTTTAAACGATTTTGTATAAGACTTCCATACTTATTTATTAATTATTTTTCACTAATTTTTTATGAAAGTATATCCTATGAAACTAGATATTTATTATCATATTTTGTTACTAATATATGATTGTTATTTTTTTACCATTCTTTATCAATTTAACCCTTGAGATTATTATCACCACATTAAGAATGGGTTAGCTTATTTAAGTTTTGAATCTGCACAACCCAACCAATATATAAATGATTTGAGTTATGATTTGGTTACATAGTAATACCAACCTAGATTATTATTTTATATGATTACTAAACCTCACTCTATTATTTTAATTGTGCACCTTAATAGCATGGTCTAGCCATATACGTACATGGTTAATTAATAATTTAAAAGATATATATTGTTAAAGGAACAACTCATTATGCTATACTATCCATGCAAAACCTTTTTCTAACAATATATTAAAGACATGTTTATTAGATTCAAACAAAAAAGCACTTATTTTTTAATGATTAAGCATATATAAATGCTTTCAAAAAACATGATATTTCTAGTTAAAGTTTTCATTAACAGATGAACTTATAATATATCACTAGGTTAATTCCTACTCTTTATAAATAAATATAATTGGTTATACTTATAATTTTATAAAATTTAAGAGGTTAAATTATATAAATCCTAATAAAATCCATTCATATATTATTATCTTAGTAAAATAATTATACTCTAGGTAAAATTTATTTTAAGCGTTGAGCGTCAAAAAATAAAATAGTACCACCCTAGTATAGATAAATTTAAGACTATATGAGTTGTTTAGCAAAATTTATTCCCACTTTAAAAAAGTGATAACTAATTTTATAAAAATAATTAGAAACATTTGAGAGCTAGGTTTGGAAATATTTAAATTTTTTTTGATTGGCAACAATCATTCCTCCATTGGGAATAAACATGGATCATCATACATTCTACTTTTTCTTATTAGTATCATCTATTATGAAAATTTCAAACCTATTAGTACTCATATATTATGATCATTGAAGACCAATTCATATATGTATAAGTTGTATTCAATTATTTTTGGTCATATTTTTAACATATGTACAATGAGAATTGTTTTATTGGAAAAAAGATAGAACAAAAGATAAAAAAATTAAAACAACATAAGATTCTAATATAAATTTTAAACCTTACAAGAAACCAACAATTGATTAATAGATTCATTTTTAGATTAATAAAAAGTCATATTGATTTTACGAAGTCATAATAACGAATAAATATTACACCATTACAATTAACATTGAGTTATTTATAGTTATAATTCCTATGCTTAGTAAAAAAAATTGAAAATTTTACCATATCATAATGTGGTCTACTAATAGAGTATTCAACTCAATCATATAAATAAAAAATTAACTTATTGTGACCTTTGAGAACATAATATCCATAAAGGGTATAAAAATTAAATATGCTACCAACCTATTTAGATATATAATTTTATCATATTGAATAACCATAATTATCCCTTTATAATTCAAACATACAATTGAGTATACAAGTTAAATCATAATCAATGCTAATTATTATATCTTATTTAATGTACTTATAATGTTAGTGTTTATATATGAAAACTAGGAGATGTTTTTCAAAGGAACTTTTATATATTCATAGAATAACATATTAGTTTTGAGTAACATAATTGCAACACTACAAAGTAGTAAAAAATGGCCTATTGTCTAATTTTTTCTCAAAATTGATATAATTAATTTAAAAAAATACCTATTAATGAATTTAGATATTATAATGAACACAATATTATCATAAAATTTATCCTTTCATATTACCATACAAGAATCATTGTAGTTTATCTTTTAAAACATAATACAGTAATGAAGTCAATCAAGACATGGTGTTTTCATAAAACCCTTTAGGAACATCTCAATGTAACTCTAGATCATTATTTTACATGTGATTATGATGCATGGTCATGATAATTTTTTCATGCATTTTGATTACCAAAATTAGATCTTGAAAATATATATTTTTTATTTTGTTAAATTATAATAAAATCTATCTGAGATGCAGATTTTTAAAATGCAATAAACAAACATCAAAGATATATTTACACTAGTAGAAATCCATTATGAAATAATTTTAAATTATTTATAAGAGTAAATAAGATATAATCATAAAAAAAATGAGTATCAAAGTTCTTTTCCAAAATAAGACAAATAAAATTCATTCTTTCATGAATCCATACTCGGTATGTTTAAAGACCATAAATATTCCACATAATACAAATAGGTGTGTATACACCTCTATGACTATACTATTGTGGTATCATAAGTTTATGTACCAACATAATAAATAACTACCATCAAGTGAAAAAGATTCAAAAACATTTCATTTTCCAATAGATAGGATTTAGAGAAGGAGAATATAAATAGAGCTCATTCATGATATAGAAAAAATGAAATGAAGGAATGTTTTGATAAAGAAACAAAACCATGATATAATATTATCCCTTATCCCAAATTATCCAACTAAAAAATCTTTACTCTTTACTTATAATTTACATATGGATGCATGCACACATGCACATGTGTGTGTGTACACACACATATATTGAATTATATAGTTTTCACTATTCTAGCCATTATAGCCTTACGAAAATAAAAAATAGAAATTACTGAAATCTAAAGTATGTTATTACATCAGTTTTAGCTATGAATTTTCAAACATAAATAACTTATAATAAACTTGGCATGCTTACCACCATGACTAATTTGACAATAGGTAGAATGGAAGGGTTTATATGCTTGATTTGTAAGTAACTCTCATTAATAATATGCCTTAAAATTATCTGTCTTACAAAAATAAAATAAAATCAAATCAAAGGATAATATAAGTAAAAATACCATAACTACAAGTAATACCCTTAGTAACATAATGATGGATTTTACATGACTACCCAGCTATTTAGTTAATCCATTCATCCCTAGGTTCTTTATCTCCTTTTTGGCATGAAGTTTTTTTCCACTATGTGCAATGTATTGATTTAATGCAAACCCTAACCATTTTTTTGAACTCATTTATATATATTTTTTAACATGATTTCATTTTGAGGGTCACATTTTGACCTTTAGGTTTTACAAACACTTTATATTATTTTTAAAAAGGTAGCCATTAGCATAATTATTTATATTTATTCCTCTAATAAAGTTTAACCAAGAAAAAATAGATATACCCCATAAATTTAAAACCTTTAATTATATTTATAACAATTAAGCTAGGTCACAATAATAAATTGAAACCCTTTATGATGGGACAATATTTTACCCAATAATTATCATTTCCCCTTAGTATATTTTTCACCTAAACATACACTTAATCTAGGTAACAAGGGTATTAGTGATTATATACACATTATAATTTTCCCTTCATCATTTAATGACACTTTCTCTTGTAGCAACTTGTGAACACAATAATCTTTGTAAGTTCATGCCTTAAAGGATGCACTAGGAATGTGATTTAAAATGATTATGGTAGTTTGGGAATGATTTTTATAGTTTATACTAATTATACCATTATAGGTATTAATTTTTCATCTCATAAGATTTTGTCCATTTATTTGTCATGTTTATCTCTTATCCATATTATATAGTTTACATATATCCTCTCACATTAGTCTATCCAATATTGTCTATTTTGTGAATTCACCATTCTTGTATTACATTAACTAGCCCAATATAATTTTAAACTTGTATTTTGTCATTTGTACTATATCAACCTAGTTAATACCATACTGTGTCAACAGACATCGTCTAACTTTATCCATTGGGATGGTACCATAGGATTAGAGTCTAGGGTTAGATTTGGGTATTATAACATTATATATATATATATATATATATATATATATATATATATATATATATATATATATTGGTCATATTTTAGTCATATCATATCATAAACTATTCATTCACTTTGATGTTTCTTATATTTCTACCCTAAAGGAATATTATAAGAGTTAGTGGTTTATAACCTTATCTTGAAAAGTCATGTCTTGTGCTGTGATTTAAGATAAATAATATTTATTTGGAGTTCCTAACTAAGGATATTTATGTCTTAATTAAAAAAAAGTCTTCAATAAATATTCTCTTTCACATCTCTACTCAAGCCAAAGGGAATATTTATGCATTGATGGTTCCACACCAAGATAAGTATCTTTATACCTACACTCTTTCATTATTTTACTTAGTAGAATATATATTGATTATTTCATTGTGAATGAATGTATGCATATCTATTTATAGGATTTATAAATACTAAATAAGTTTTTATTGCTATAAAATTGTTTAGGATCTCAAAAATTCACTTTAAGTTGAATACTCCCCATTTGGTTGACCATTTCACCTTACCTATTAATAACCATTTTAACCCATCCTTATGTTTAGTTTTTACCCATTTATAAACATTTATATTACTTGCATATTTATGACCATAGTTTATTAAAAAATTCATTTTTTCAGGAGTTGTAAGAGTTACATCCTTATGTCATAGGCTAATCATTTAAAACACATTAATTTTGACATTCACATTTTAGGTAGGCCTCCATTATATCTATTAAATTCTTAGGTCCTTACCACATCATCCAAGTATCATAGGATATACTTGGTCAATATTATTAGAGTCCTAGTTTATTGAGATAAAGTTAAAAGTTAAAATTAATTCTATCCCACAGATGCATTCATGTGAACTTGACATGAATATTATTCCTCATTTGATTTTGATCAAATTCATTTTTTGCTTCTAGTTTCTTTGAAAATATTCCAAACCGTTAGGATTACTGTATTGTCTAGTTTGATATAATTGTTTTTCATTTTTTTCACTGGTATCATCTAATGTGGTACTATTTTATGATTGTCTAGATTATATTATCTAACACAATGTTGTTATATGTATGTTTACAAATGTATCATCCAAATTGATATAATTATCTATGTTTAATTTCACTTTATCAACGTTTGACTATGTTGAATAACTAGTTATTTTTATGTTTATCTATTTAAATCCATTACATGCTAAAAATTTAGATTCCAGCATACATATTTTTTTATATTTATGTTTATTTCATTTGGTTTTCCTAGAAATTATGTTCTAATATTTTTAGAACTACATAGGACCTGACATTTTCTTGAAAATGATTGATAATTTTAGATGAGTCATGGTGTGACGGATACTTCCCAAATACACAAGCCATTAGATATCAATATACACATATCTAAGTACTTCATAGTATATCAAAAAATCCTAGTGATTCCATATCTGTTAGCCTTAAGAATATATCCACCCATATGATTTTGTAGTGCACTAGTGAGTGGTTAATAGTAATAACTTACTCTTGAGATAACTCAGAGATAAGATAGTATGGATTCAAGTATAATGGAATTATCCATAGTTAGTACATTCATAAAAATATTTAGTATATTATGAATGGGATAAATATATCTCAGAGCCTATAAATAAATCAAAACATTCTAGTATACCTCCCTATCTTGATTTCCATAAATAGTTAGTTTAAATTTAAGATTGTTTATCTTATAGACTGTATTGACTAGCTCAAAAACATTATGTGCTATGTTTAGAAATAAAATCAGATAATCATATATAATTCAATGTGTTTGTGAACTACATTGACTAGTCTAATATTATTTTGAGTGTCACCCTAACTACACCGACCAGGATAATACATTGTGAAATCTAAATCCAATTATATCCTATGACATTAGCTATGACACTAGAATTATATTTAACAACTATCATTAGTGCCACCTTTCTATCATACTATATAATATTTCCATATACATTTAGTATATAGACTGATTAAAGCAATTCTAATGGTTGGAATATTACAATCCTTTGTCCCAAACTATAAATTAATTGTATCAGCCAACCCAATACTATCAGTTTATTATGACCAACCTCATACTCATATTAAACTTACATACCTTATATCATCATTTTTTCACATTTAAAATTATTACTTTTAATCCTCAATCCATTAAAATTATATATTGGGTTAATATTTCTTTGCCACTATGTCCACCTCTAAATACACCTCTTCATCGTGCAATTTATCTCAACCTCTCTTTATAAAAATTAAATACATTTTAAATAAAATAAACAAAATATCTATGATACCCCACTTATTTTATTAACGACCTGGATGATATTACCATATATACTCCAAACAAGATCTATGTTAATAATAGCATTCCTTATTTTTCTATAGCAGTTGGGGAAACAAAAGCCAAAATTGGGAATCTTCCTCCCAAGACTAATGTTTAAAATTTGATATATTATCCATATTATAATCCTCTTCTATCTAAATATAATAAAAATCATTAATACACCTCTATATCCATCTCAATTCTTTGAAACAATATTTGAACTAATGACCCTTATGTAAACTTATAATAAAAATCAAATGTTCCAAACAATAAACCATATTTTTAAAATGTATATCAAACCTATTAAAATTATTAAAAACCAACCAATTTAAAATTTTATCCATCTTCATCTTATATATGCCAATAGAAACATCATACCTAAACCAATAATGCCTAACAAGATGACTCAAACTCTCTAAAATGAGTGTTAATCCCCATTCATTAATTTCATAAACATTATAAACATTTATCCAATTATCACATATGATAGGACTAAACATCCTACTATACATATTCAGTCCTTTGAAAACAACTACAAGGAATGGATTTAGACTAGCACATATGCTATAACTAGATTTATAGCCAAAATCTATAATGTAAATGCCCTATAATGGTACAAATAACTTCATATATATTTAATTACAAAAATTGAGGATATAGTCAATTCTATGGTTAAGGAATTCCAATATAATGAACTTCCTAAAAATATTATTTGAAAATCCATTAATACTAAAAAACTCCTAAATGAATCAACCCATACTTTCATCAAATAATGGAATTATTTAACACATAAAGTGGATGATAAGATGAGTGGTGATAATATTTTCAAACTATTTTTTATTGTTCTTATATCCCTTCTTCTATACAAGGTTGTGATGTTATCTCCCAAAACCTTATAATATGCTTTATAAAAAGGAAAATGGCAAGATTTATTCATGGTTTAATTTTAATATTCTCAAAAATACCTAAATGAATATTTATAAACTATAACCAATACAATCATAACTATTAGTACCCAAAACAAGCCTCCACATTCCAAATGGAGCATCTAAATTAGATATCCACCTTCACTCAACTTTATTTAGTATGTAAGAAATTAATAAGTTGTTATCTCTATCTAAACCATATATGTACACTACTATCACTCCCTCATGGTATGTTCCTAATATGTTTCACTAGTTCTAAACTAGTAATTATCACTCTCATGAGACATGCTATGCACTACAAAAACTTGTAGTAGCTACCATTTTAGTAGGAAAATTCAATCTTGATGCTTATCTATAAAGAGAACCATAACAAATTCATTAAATCATATACAAACTAAACTTACAATTCTATATTTACAAATCATAAACTTATAAAATCATCTCAACCATCTAATACACAACATTCCAACAAATTATCTTGTGCTATTGATGCTGACTATTACCATTAGTATACTAATTACCAATTTGTGAATGTAGAAAAGGTTAATTAGCATATAAATCATATTAATCATATTCAGAAATACCATTTTACCAAACCTAATAATCCTTCTCTTTAAACCAACTTATTAAGGGTGTTACTATCACTACTACATCATCTTCTAATTTTCCTACTAGTGATGAACCACTCCACTATTAGAGATTTAACCTAGTGTTTTCAATCCTTATAATACCATTCCTCATAAATCATCACTCCTAATTAACTTAAAACTCATTATGGCTCCAACCCTAAATCAAAATGGATTTTATTATATGAAATTAATTATACCCCTTGCAAAATTACATTATAATAACTTATGATAACCTCACCATATCATTAGAAGTTCCTTATGCAACAATTTATACAAATTTAAGAATCCCCATATAGTGAATCTATAATACCTACCAGCCTTTTGAAGGTCTTTCACCTAACAAATCTAACATTATTGAAATCATTTTTCATAATTCTTACTCTAAAAAATATCCATATAATTTCATAAAAAAGACACAATTAAATGTTGAAATACTTCTCCAAGATGATGATTCACCCTTGTTAATTTATATTATGATATAAATTATCTTAATAGTAAAATTCTTGGTGGATAAGGGATCTAGAATTAACACTATTTCTATTTCACTAATACAACATATTTTATATTCCAAATATGGTGTTAAGTAAATAAGTATCACATGTTATGGATTTAAAAAACACTATCAAAAGACTCTTGGTTGCATTTAGATCCCCCTCCATATCAGGCTCAAAATAGTGTACACCAATATCATGTTTTTATATAATTCACCCTCTAACAACCTCATTTTAATTTGTACTTGGAATCATCACTTGAGATCGATCATATCTTTTGGTAGATAATACATCGAGTTTAATCACAATGGCAAGGGTTATAGGCATGAAGTATATCCCAACCCATGGGTTCTTAAGCTCATTAGTCCTTAAAAAAAATCACATTACCACCATTTATCATATAAATACTCCATCTCTTCCTATGTTTTTCAGTGTGCATCTTGATCTCTAATTTACCCTAGCATATTTATATAATGATGAACCTAATGAGTTACAAACTATTTTTAATACCATAAAATCACAAATATGCATATAAAAATGGATTCCTCCATCTATATTACCATGAGATATGACCATTACTTTTATTAATGATGGTACAAAAAGATTTCCCCCATGTAATGATAACGAAGCTTTTCTATTATACATGAATTTGTATGCAAAGAATCTAGGATGGCTAAATTATTTCAAGATCCTCTCTCTTTATCCCATCACACTTTAAGTAACATGGGTGTAACTAAAAATTATTTATTTATAAAAAATTATAAACAAAGTACACATGCATGTAACATCTCTCCATCATATTATGATGAATACTTAGTCACCAAGCCTAATCATGACACTTGGATGTAGTTCATTATCAATAAAACCTTGCAAAAATGCATGATATTAGTACATAATTTTATTTTATTCATATATTTTATTATTATAGTGATAATGTAAATGATCAATAACCTCAAGGTTATTCGCCTCCTATCAACACTCATTTTTAAAATGCTCCATCATTTATCCAACAACTTTATAATTTTCCTAGAATATCAAACAATATTAGCCAACCCAATACCATTCAAAATATATTATATGTTATAAATGATATTATATCAAATTGGTATCATTTATGGATTCACCACCATACCTTATAATATCAACCAACCCAATACCCTTCAACTTAGTTCTAAGATTTCAAGCTACATTGTCTATCCTAATAGACTCCAATCATTAGTTCATAAATGGACCATCTAAAAATTTCCATGTGCCAATAAATTTTACTTATAATCACTATTTATATTCAAATATAATCAATAGGATTATATAATCAAACTCAATCCTATTTCTAATATCTACACCATGTATATTATTACATTAAAAAAATTTCCTTCTTCACCAGATAGTACCACCCAATATGATATTATCTTGTAAAAAAAACATTAACTAATACTCAAAAACCATCATCATATTTGATTAAAAAGTTATGATTGTAATATAAATAAATTATGAATTTTACAAAAAAGGTAATAATATTTTTGGATCTTGAAGTAGATTTTAAATATTTTAGCCATTTACATATACTTCTTAGTGACAAAGCTATCATAGAATGAATCCATGCAATAAATCCTCAACTTACTCACTAACATTGTAAGATTTGTAATTTAAAAAAAAATGCTCCTCACTTTAGTACTTTAATCACTAGTATCTGTCCAAAAAAATATTGTATCTCTAAATGTCCTTAAAATCCATATCATTTTAAAAAATGGCAACTCCATGCTTATTGAAGAAACTCTAAGGGTTAAATTTGGTACAATTTTGAATCATAAAACATTTCTCATCTATAAGTAATTTTGAACCAAAGAGAAATATAATTACAAACAAATTTATTAAAATTCATGAATAATTTACATGTTCATGAATGCATGCCTATCAATGATGTTAGCATAGTTTTCCATAATGTAGTGATTTATCTAGATGTGAAACTCATGGATTATAAACTATAAGAGTTTCCTCATAACACTTTCATTCTATGTCATAAAAAAATTATTAATGTCCTCAACACTAAGTTAATTAAATTACTACAAATAGGTATACAGTAGTAATTTTTATAAATAAAATAACAATGATCATTCATGTCCATATTCACTTTCATAATCTTAACTTATCTTGCCCTAAGGACAAATTTATTTAACCATTAATTGATATAATTGTTGATTTTAGCATAGGATATGATATTTTATCCTTCATTGATTATTTCTCAATATTCATATTCATATCATTGTTGAGGATTAACATAAATCCAATTTTAATATAGAGTGGGGAACCTATTATTATGTTAAGATTCATTTTATACTCAAAAATAGTAAAATAAGATATGAATGTGTGAGTAATCATATATTTCATGATATCATCCATAAAATAGTTGAAACTTATGTGGATGATATTATATCCAAACCAATGTATTTTGAGAAACATATTTATGACCTTTACATTATATTTTATCATCTTATCAAATAAAAATTTAAATTAACTCCTTACAGGTGTGTTTCATATGTTACCTCCCCACAAATCTTAGGATTATGAGTATCCTTATAAGGGATTAAAATCTATCTTATAAATATCAATGTTATTATCAACATGTTTATACCTTGATCTATCCAAAAAAAAATTCACTTGCCTTAGGAAGGTTGGAATAATCTAAAGATTCATCCTTGTGATGGCTTGTTGCCTATACTCAGTAAACTCTCTCCTAAATAAAGGCATTGGACTTGAATGGACTAATGCATGTAAAAAATATTTTGATAACATGAATAAATAATTAATTCATCCTCACACTATAATACCACCCTCAAAATATCACCCTCTCATGTTTTACACATCTTCTAACCGCATATCATTTGGGTAAATTATTGTGTAATAATACAAGTTAGGAAAACATTATGTAATTAACTATATCTGTCATTGTTTGATATATTTTGAGACCTATTACATGAAATTGGCGTATGACTATTTTTCAATCTAATTTTCATGCAAAAATCTTTGAAAATATATGATTTATTAGATCACTTATGTCATTGTCCATTCCAACCCCCTTCATCATTTATTCTTTACAACTTTATTTCCTAAAGATAAAACTATAAAATGAATAGTAATTTTAATAGAGCCGACCTATGAATTATTACACAAAAATTTGTCAAAGGCCAAGGTATATTAGATAAAATTTATATAAATTTATCCCTAGATACACATCATCTTTAATATAATATTCAAAATGAATATATGCTTTTAATCGAAGGTGTTGATCAATCTATTTATCTGAAAGACTAATTTCATAATTTCGTGACTGATCTAAAGGTATAGGACATCGAAGATTCAAAACTAATAGTATATAAAAAAAATAATATTTTAAAGTTATTATATAATAATTACCTAAGGGTATCCTTGGCATGCATGAATAAACTTAGACACTCCACTTTGATGAAGAAAAATACCTTAAAGTATCTAGGACAAGATGTGTTTTAGCTAACCCTTATATAAAAATATTTTCTCTTTCCTCTTAATTAAAATTAGAGGTCATTAATAACATGTATTAATTTAATTCTCTCATACTTGTGATGAAATAAATAGTATTATTTGATATCCCTTATTCACTTTCCTTAGGATATTCATAAATTATATGTTATGAAATCAATGGTACATATCCATGAAAAAGTGAAAATATTATTTCATCTCATCAACTCACTTCTCCTATTTCAAAATATTTCATGTATTTTACCATTTAATTAATTCTAAGAGAGAAAAATAATATCATAAAGTTTATTACTTCCTTAGCCTCTCTTTTTCATCTTCATCGGGAACCACGTGACTCATAGATACTTGTCGACATAAAGAGATATATGTATAATTCAACACCCGAGGATGATTCTTTTATTTTCCACATAAAATTAGTCACTAATAGATAAATCACATGGTAAAAATATAATATATAATTCATTTAACATTATACCTATACTCTTGAGGTTGGTTCTCACAAAAATAAAATAATGTCAAGCAAGATTGCAAGTATGTCCATAGAAAACTTTTTATCTAACACTAATGGTAACTTACTCCTTTGTATCACTAAATAATAAGTTACTTATATTATTTATCAATCACATGGATTAATTTTTATTGGTCATTGTAGTGGACATGATAGACCTTGTAAATGCCTACATATGGGGTAATACTAGCCTGCTCTCAAAAATTACACCTTCACAATTGAAAATAAATGTAATCCCAACCAACTCCATAATCACCTGACCCACTCTCTAGTTAAAATTCAAATAATTGAATATTTTTGTAAATTATTTATATGGTGATTATATCTCATTGTAAAATTACCTTAATCATAAGATGACATCTATTCCCATTGTTAACATAACTAGCATAACTATATAAAAATTCATCATCAATAAAATAATAATTTGATTTGGGATTCCTCACACTATCATATCTAAAAATGGTGTAAAATTCAAATATAAAAACATGAAGTAATTGTGATCAAAATTAAAAATATCACACAAAGTTTAGACACCTTATTAGCCTCGTTAACATGGCTAAGTAGAATCTACCAATAAAATATAACAAAACACTATTATGGATTATTTTTTAGATTAACATTTGTGTCATTAAGAATATTCACAAATTATGTTTTCAAAAATCTTAGGTTATATCAATCAAAAAACAAACAAATGAAAAATGTTTTGAGCCTAAGACCTCATGAGCATAAAAATATTAGCCAATACTGCATAATATTAAAAAATATCATGAAAACCTTCATTACAATCATATTTTTATAGGATTCAGCTTAGATGTAGTGTCAGATGGTCTTTTTGAATGCCAACTTATGTTTAGACATATCTAATTAAGCTACGGACTAGTTGAATTTGATGATGATTTAAAAAAGGTGGGGTACAATGGGACTCAAAAAAGTTCACTTTATTGTATATATTGAGCATGTTTAATTGAAATGTAATGAGAAATAGTTAAATAAATCAGGATCAATAAGGACCCTTCATCTTGATTCCAATAATAATGTCTATAAACAAGTCTTAAATAATGCACATGGATCACTAATGTGAATCCTTCATTTTTATCAAGATGCAGGGTGGAGAATGGATCTTGAGAATATCAAATAAGGATTAATAAGGTCACTTCATCTTGTTTCTAAGATGAAGAGTTGAGGATTCTCCTCATAATATCTTTGTGACAGTCATTGTGGGCCCTTTTTAATTCCAATATGAAGGGTGCATAATCATTCCCAAGAAATCACATGGATAATTAATGTAGACTCTTAATATTATTCCATTATGAAAATTTGAGAATTTTACCTTAAAATATCTCAAAATATTCATTATGGGTCCTTCATCTTGTCTTCAAGATGAAGGGTAGAGAATAATCTTGAATATTAATTCATTTAGTAAATTACTTTGCTCACGAAGAATATTCCATATGATCTCAAGATTATTTATTGAATGAAGATGCATTTTGGAAGGAAAATAAGGAGTTACCAATTGAGAGGAAATTAGAAATATAATTTCATATAACTATAATTATAAGAATTATTAATTAATTTAATCAAAGCTTAATTTAATTAATATAATGTGGAAAATTTGATTAGAACAATGATTTAGATAAGGGGAATTGATTGTATTAATTGATCCCTTGATGGGAATTAGTGAAAGAGTAGAATAATTAACCAAAATGATAATTGAATAGATCTAATATGGTGAATAATCTAACCTATAAATGCACCAAGGTAAATTAAAACACGTATGTTATATGAATATATGAATTCAAACTAGAGTATAAGAATTAATGAATTTATCATAGTAGAATAGTTGACTAGATAAAATGAATTGAATGTTAATTGAATAGATCTAATATTACAAATTATCTCTCCTAGAAATAGCCCAAGGGAATTATAACTCATACATTAAATGAATAAATAATTTTAGACTAGTTTGTTTGTAACTATGGTATGTCATTCCATTTTACAATTTTTACTTAGAAGTGATAAAAATGGAGTGTCTAAATTTTCCCTTATTTTAGAATGCATTTTGAGATGTAAATAAAGAAACAACTTTTTAAATAATGAAAAATCCAAAAAAGAAAATGAAAAATTAAATGATGAAATAATGGATGTTTTGACTTCATCATTCTTGAGAGGTAGGTACGGAAGATTGATTGGAAAGATAATATGTTATTTTGATTAAATTATTTAGGGATGATTCCCCATATAGAGGTCATGTGAGGATAAAATATGAAGATGGGCTCTCGTAAAAAAGAGGAAGAATCTAGAATGGAAGAGAAGATTAATCCATGGACAAGATTATGCCACTTGAGCTAATGCTTATATGACTTGATTTATGATGATGATAAATTTAGTTTCCCTTAGTAGAGAAAATTTGCGAAGGATATATTAAAAAAATAAGCTAAATACATTGAATTTCCTAAAATAGGATGAAATTTTTGAGCATGGAATGATACTTTTACCCAAACAAGATGAGATTGATTTGATGAATTGATAGAGTGATCCTAATGTTTGTTAGTAATATGATTTAATTAGATAGATAGAGATATCTGATTATAACACACACACACACACACACACACACACATATATATATATATATACATATATATATATATATACATATATACATATATTATATTATAATTTAATTTTAATTTTTCACGTGATAGTATACATCATGATATAAAACACCATGATGACCTAGTCATAATGTGTGTAAGGTCTTACCTTTGATTTAATAGACAATTGATAACAATGCATCAATGATAGAAACCATGATGACAATGATGATTTATGCTAATGGATGGACTCAAATACAAGTGCCTAAAAATGGAAACCATGATTATAACCTTGTTGTATTAATGGATTTATTTAAGGTAATAAAAAAAATCAAACAAACAAGCAAACATACAAATGGGGAATAAAAAATAATACAAAGTAATACTGTCTTTGATCAAATAAAAATCTAAATGCAAAGGCTCAGGAATATTAATGGTTAGAATGGATTCCCATAAGGATACATGAAATGGGAATAAGTGAGAATTGAACATCTCAAAAAAAGTTTCATGCTTAAACTTACCCTAAATAGGGTTGAAGTGACGAGCTTAAATTAAAGTGATTTGATTTGACTTTACCCCAAATAGGACAAATTTGGGAAGGGAACATCCCAATGGTAGATAATTGGATTTTATTAATATTTATCAAGGATATTTGACTATATCTAAGATAATACATATTTTTTGATTTTGTGTTTGTATATATTATTTGGATATTTTGGCCTTTTCTAATTTTTAGGATGTTTTAATGTTATGAATGTTGAGGATTTTACATTTTTGTTAATGTTTTTGAGTTTTTGGCATCTTAAGTTAATGGATGATTTTGAGATGTGTAATTATTTGACTCTAAAAATGGTGAGCAATTGGAATTAACTAATAAAATGGTGAGAGCATAGAATGGGAATGTTTAGGAGTGTTTGGATCATTATACTCACAAGGGATCATTAGCAAAGGGAAAACCTATTTTAGAATAGAGATGGGATGTAATAAAAAATGATAGGATTACAATTATTATATTAGATAATAATATATGATAAGAGGATAATTAATTTAAAATTATCATATTGCATGGGAACAAAATTTTTAGTCATCAAAGTTTCAGTAAGAGGATATGTAAAGAAATTTTACAAAATAATGCTCAAAATATCTTGCAATTTCTATGAAGATCAAGATAGGAAAGGAAAAATTAGACTAGGGTAGGATGAGAAAAATATGGCTAGAAATAAGATAAAATGGTCAATATGGTGGGTATGGAATGGATTTTAAAGCATGCAAGGATGTCCCCAAGTGTCAAAGTACTTGTACACAAAAAATTATTTACACGTGATGCCATAAACCTTGTTTTCATTATGATACTTTCCCAAGGCATCAACATCATGTTTTTCATTATTAGATTAATTATTTATCTATCAATTAATTTTATTTTTATTTTATAAAAAATTGACATCCCTACTCAAGGGAGGATGATGAGATGCATAGTGTTGAATGTTTGATCTCTAACCCATATTGAATATGATTAACTTCTCTATTAGGATTTTATTACTGATGGAAGTTGTATTGATGTTTTTGTGATCTTTGTTGTCTATTGATTCTAATTCCTACAAACATCTAAAAAATATGTTTTCATCGTTTCTTTGAAAAATAGTGATGCCATGGAGTGTACATATGGATAAGCATTAGATAAATGATCTAATTGGGTAATGGAATATAGGTCATAAATGAATAATTAGATCACCATGGAATGTATGATGATTGGGGAATGAAAGAAAATTAGGACTTTTGATTACACATAATGTTTTTGGTTCTAGATTTGATTTGATTTTGGATGTGGAGGGGTCGATATTGACTTCAATATTATTTTCATCAAGCAATGAGGAACTAATTGACTCAACTATTAACACCTCAACTATTTTTTCATCAACAAATTATTCTTTATTACTCTTATTTGGATTTTGCAATATCACCTTGAATAAGGTTTCACTAAGATATGTTAATAATTCATTTGATTGTCCCTTAATGAATTAATAAAAGGTTTCACTAAAGTATTCTTATTTTTTTAATACTTATCATCTATCAACTCAAATAAGGTTTCAATATAAAATGTTTATTTTAGACTTTGATTGTCCCTTAGCACCTTAAACAAGGTTTCATTAAGAGATTGTTCTTCTACCTAAATGTTATCTTTGATCCCTAAAGATCCATGAAATAAGTTTAAAAATGTGTGATTCTATCATTCACAATTGACATTTTTAGATGATTAAATATCAATATAGTATCTAGGATGGTTAATGGTAAAGGAATGTATAATGTCAATCAAAGGAGAAAAGGCAAAACAATCTTTAGAGAGGCTACTATGAGAACATGTGTCAATCTCAATAAAAGCATCCTCAAAAACATGGAAGGATTAAAAATATATTTAACTTGATTTAAAATAAGTGTATATCTTAATTTTTAATATCTACTAAGGTATTATATTTCTAAAAGTTGATTTTAACTCAATACAATGAAATCCATGTCGAGACTAACATTAATTCTACTTTTGATGCTAAATCTAATAGTGGTTCTAAAATGGAACCCAATTATATCATTCATTTTAGAATATAAATCACTTCTAAGCTTGATGTTGATAATAATGTTGGTTCTAAATAGTAATATGTTTCTCATGTGTATACAAAAATGACCTATTGAATTTCATTGTCCAAAAGTACCTTGTTTACCTTTTTCTTGTAAATGAAGGCTTTAGGGTGAATATTTTTGTAAAAATTGGAATGTTTGACAATGTATGGAAGATATAATGGTGGTCAATAATATGTTGTTTGAATATGATCTCATTAAATAAGGTTTCATGAAATATAGGTGAATAATTATAGAGAATATCTTTAAAGGAATGCTCATCAAAGATAGGAAGATGGTCAAAATGTGATTTATCAAATATGGGATATTCAAAAAGAATGTTGAAAATAGGATATTTTCCTTGATATTGACTTTAAAGTGAATGAGTATGATTGTGATTAATAAATTGATATTAACATATACCTATAGAGTGATTCTTAGTTGATGGCCCTTTGAGGGGTAAGGATAATAAATGTTTGGATTGCTATATTTTGTTTGGTTCTAAGACTTGAATAGGTACAAGAGAATTAGACCAAGTGTAAAAGGTGGAGGCAAGACTCAACATGTTTTGGCTAAATTCAAGGAGTAGCATATATTGATTTAGAAATGGGCCTGGGTTTGGTGATTGATGTTTTTGTTTTGGATCAATCATGCTAAATTCACTTTCAACCAAGCCTTAAATATAAATATTGAACTTAGTACACTAGTTAAGTGAATTTCCTTGAACCATATGATACTCACAATATTATTATTTTTGGTACCACTTAGGTTTGGGATCATTTTCACCAAAAAGCTTAGTATGTGGATACATAATCATGTTTATTATGACTAATTGGTAAAACATGTCTTCTAAGGATTCATTGAATGGATTTTATATTTGACCTGAATGTTGACATTTATAATTAAAATGAATGTGGGATAAAGGTATCAAAATGGGTGCCCTTTTTCTACAATCACCATATCTTTCATAAGCTCTATCTTACTCTCACATGGATGCCATTGAAATTTTTGGAAAGGCAATAGAATATTGATGAAAAGATGCCCCCAAGAAAGAATGCATGCAAAGGGGAATGAGTAGATTAGAATTAGACCCAATTAGGGTGTAACTTATTTGAAGTTGTTTGATTTAGATTATCCCCAAGTAGGATATAATATATCAGAAGTCATTTAATTTAGAAGCCCCAAACATGATAATAGTGATATATGTGGTTTAAAATCAAGTCAAACGTTAATTTTGGATTATATTCAAATGAGATAAAGGATGTATGCTATGAATTTTTAGTTCCCAATTGATAGGTGAAGAAGATTGAATGGAAATATAAGGATACTATGTGATTTAATGAATTGGTGGACCTTGATCAAAGTTAACCTAATTTGAGTCTGACTTTATTTAGGTTAGTTTGAATCAGGTTTGGATTTTATTTAAAACATATTGACAAACATGAAATGAATATTTAATTCAAATAGATTTGAATTTAAAAAAAATTGACTATGAATAGTTGAACAAATAAAACTTGAATAACTAACCTAATTTGAATTTGATTTGGAATTCTAGTTTGAAATTAGAATTTGGAATTCAGTTGGAATTAATTCTAACTTTGAAAGGGAAGCATAAAGATGAAATTTGGAAAAATAAGTGGCTTTCATTAGGAAAAAATAATTCCTTGAATTAATTTGGACCAATTTTAACAACATACACCTTTGGGGGATACAACATTATAACCTAAAAATTATGTAGAATAATGCCTCTTGATATTGGCATGATATGACAATGTTGTGTTCTTTTGTCTTGACTTGGTTTGATGGGATGGGTTTTTGAATACAAGTGATTTTTTGACTTGACAATAAATCATAAAAAAACATAGTAATTAAGATGAAATTTAATAGTTAATGTGGGTGTACATCGCATTCATTAAACCTTTGATATCCTTTCCTTGAGAGAGGATTAAAAATTTAAGATTCATTAAAGAAATTATTAAAATTATTGGTGGTATTTTCATCCCACCCTTATCTAAAAAGGTTTGTATGATTAATATAATATTTAAGTGGGATGTTAACATTTTTACACTTGGATTAATTAATTGTCCAAAACTAATGGGACATCTAGGAATCAATCCAATATCAAGCCATTCATGAGAGGCTTTTGTACCTTTTCAGCCACTTCAACTCTAGGGGTGTCAGTGAAGTGATACCAGATTTGAGATTCACTTAATATTTTACTTTGGCTATTTATATGGTCCTTATATACCTCATGGTAATTGAAAATAAAATCCATCAATGAATAAGTTCAATTTTATTACAAAGACTTATCCTTTTGAGGTAAACACAAATTGACCTGGGAATTTAGAAATAACTCCATGGGTTTTATTATTCACATGATCATATGTGAACAAAAATTTAGGTATTCATGGTGGAAATGTTACTTAATTTTTATACCCCACTAGATTAGTGGTATTTGGTATATAATTTGGGTAATTATGTCCTAATCACCATCAATAAAGATTCACAATAAGGTAGTCATAACATAATCATGTAGCCAATACAAGAAGGAAGGTATTACCATTATTATTCATGAATTTCCCATTAAGGGTGAGTGAAGAGAATAATATACAAACCTTGAGGATTAAAAAAATATAGAATTTTTACATTTCAAATTCAACAGAAATGGGACAGTATACATGAAAAATATCTTCACAAAATTGATGTAGGGGCATCCTATAAGGATTAAAAATTCAATTAATTTTTGTCATAATGTATTCTATTAAGTGTATAATAGGTAATAAAGGTCTTAACTAGTCATAATATGGAGTCTAAGTAGTCTAAAGGTGCAATAAATTTGAATTTTGTCTTTTCTTACCAAAAATGCCTTTTGAAAATTTGAGTCTTGTTAAGATTTATTTTAAGGAATTGATGAATATGTGAATGTGTAAAGATATGAAAAACATGTCTAATTGTTATTAAATTTTAAGAGATCCACAAAGATGTTCTTTAATCTATTATTATGGTTCTAGATACCCTATATTGTGTGAAAAATCAAGACAATCAATGTAAAAAAAGACCTCTTTGAGGTAAAGGAACCAAGAAGTAGTTATGCATATTTTTAGGATTTATAGGAGTTAGTTTTAGTTTTAGAATGGGGTATTAATTTATAATTTTAAAAATGAATGTATTGACAAGTTTGGTAAGAAGTGAATTTTTAAGGTGTTTGTAAGCCCAATTGAAAGTCTATGAACTATGCATAGGAAAAATCACTACGATCAAAGATGTTTTAGAAAATATATTATAATTTTAATTAAGCAAATTCATGTTTTATAATAATCAAGGTTTTAAGGAAATAAGGAAACAAGCCCTTGTGTAGATGATTTCAAAAAATAGACCCTATTTTGGTATGATTTTCTTTATTTGTAGACTATGTATATCATGACTATGGAATAAAGGAATTAAAAAATTCATATGTTTGTTTCTAAATATTATTTTTTACTATTTAAAATTATAAATTTTAATAAATTACAAGATAAATCTATGGTTTCTATCCCTGTTGAATGACTTGGAGAAATAGACCCCCATTTTGACATTCAATGTTACTTATGACTAATTATGTTTATCAAGGTTGTCATTAAATGAAGTTATAAGACTATATCACATGTTATTGAAAGTATATTGAGTGTTTTATGAGGTTAAAATATTCATAAATAGTAAATAAACCTTTTTTCATAGGCATCCATAAGATAGACCATGTTTCTTGTAGTATGTTTTGGAAGATTGGATTGTGTCTTTGTTCTAAGGAAAGGAATATATTTGGAATCAATTAACATGAGCATTGATATGCTAAGGTAAGTTACTTTTATGAATTTTAAGATTATTTTAAAATTTTATTTCATTTTAAAGAGTGATATTCATCTTTATAGGAACACAAACCTGTAGATACACCATTTTCTTATATGTCAACAATGTTTGGAACTAGAAAACCCTTTAAAAGGATTGGAAGGTAAAAACCATTTATTTTATAAGTTTAATAAGGTCAAAAAATACATATAAAACCATTTATAAATATATTAAACATATTCAAAAATTTAAAATTAAATTTTATTTTCTCTCGGGTGGTGATAGGCACCTAAAATCCCTAAACTAGTGTTTCTTGCATATCTTAAATTTTAACTATAAAAAATTCAAAAAAAATTGTATTATGATCCTATTAAATGTAATTATATTAAATAAAAAAATTTAATTATGGTATAAAATCTCTAGTATAGACTATTATGAACTGAGCTATGATTAGGCTTGAGGAGGCCTAATTGGGAAAGGCTAGTAGCTAGAAAGAGGGTCTACAAGTGAAATTAGACCATGAAAATTGGTACATAGATAAGTCTTAATGAGGGTAGATAAAAATAAATTTGGTTTCTTTAAATTATTTTTAAATTTCCCTTACAATAAAGAAATTAGGGTAAAAAGGGATAGTAGGAATGGTCTAAGGCCTAGGGTGTTTGGGAAAGAAATCCATGTTGAGACTCGTGTTAGGGAACCTCTACATCATTTTGGGATCATAGCTAGTAAAATTTATTAGTGTATTATAAAAAATATTAGCATCATGTTTTTTGATATGAATTGTAGGATAAGGAACCAATAATAGAGTTCTATAGTGAGAGTTAGCAGAGATCAAGAATATTTGGTCAAGAATATGGTAAACCAATTGACATTGTTGATTTCCCAATTGGTCATGAGGATGGAGGATATTGAGGATGATATCAAGAAGAGAGTAAAAAGATTAGTTATAGAGAAATAATTTGAAAATTTTAGGTATCAGTGTCAAGTAAAACCTTTACATCCAAGAAAAAATGAGAGAGGAAATGAAGAGATGGTTCAAGAAAGACCACAAATACATGTAGTAGTAGTTAAATAAGGCATGGGAGTAAAGAACCATGCATGATAAGTTAGAACATTTTTAGATGGAAGATTAAGAAGAGATGAAGGTCATATAAGAATTGGACCAAAACAAAGGTTTGAAGGACAATGTTGGCATTTACATAGAGAGGGACATAGAGCAACAAAGTGTCCATTGAGCATGAGTAGAGGTATTCTACATGAAAATACAAGAGAAGTGAATGAGGAAGAAAGACAAAAAATAAATGAGTTTTTACTCATGAGAAGAATATTATTGCACTAGAGGAATCAAGTCAAAAATCTATCCCAAAGAAAAATCCTATTCAAATGAAAGTGTGAAGCAAAAGGTAAGGTTTGTAATTTAGTGATTGATGGAGGAAGCACTAATAACATTATGTCTTTAGAGATGGTTCTAAAATTGGGCTTGAAGAGCATGACACATCCAAAACCATATAAGGTTACATGGATTTATAAGGAACATCAAATCCTTGTAAGTGAGTAAATTTTGGTTTAATTCCATGCATGAGGATATAGAGATAAATTCTTTTGTGATATTAAGCCCATAGATGTTTGTCATTTGTTGTTAGGAAGACCATGGCAATTTGATAAGCATGTTATTCATGATGTTCAAGCTAATGCATACACCATAAATTGAAATGGATATATACACTTTCTTATCCCATTTAAGGGTGAAGAAAGAAGAAAGGATGAGAGGATAATGATGGTGTCAACAAAATAGTATTGGAGAAAAGCCATGGAATGTTTGGGTTTGGTCAAGGCACTAAAGAGAGAATAAAAGATAAGTTATCTTGAGATGGTGAGTATGAAGATTTGTGAGTCCACAAAGATGGACATGAGAGAAGTTGAAAAAGAATGCAAGGTAACAGTAGAATTCATCAAGAGACAGTAAGAGAGTGGTCTTCAAAAAGAAGAAGACATAACACCTCTGAGAGTGCTCAAAAATGAAGAAAATCAAAACAAAAATGGAATTAAAGCCTTTAAGAGAGATGATAATATGGTATTAATATAAATTGAAGATGAGATGGATATGAAGTGGCTTGGCAATGACACCAATTAAAATAATAAGTTGAATATTGAAATTTCCAATGAGGCAACCCAAGAGAGAGCCATGAAGGCTCCAAAGTTTATTTTTAATATGTTATTATGTGATCTAAGTGCAATTAAGGATCCAAAATCCATTAGCCAAAGTTTGGGACAAGTCAAGGAAAATGAAATGATAGAGATTAAATAATAACCTAAGATGATTGTGGTAGACAAAGGAATGGTAGATAAACTCAAATTCTGGAGAAAGAGTCTTGAACAGGAAAGGAATGTCAATGAGTTGGGCAATATGCAGCAGGCCCATAAGATACAGTTAAGTGATTTACAAGATAATCATGTAAGAGTGACAAATCAAGGATATGGGATAGTACAAATTAACACACAACACTTACATATTTAGGTGGTATAGAGCAATCATAGTGGTGATGCATAGTAGAAAACCAAGAGTCTACACAAGTATGAGGCATGTAAGGACCAAGAAGATGTTATACACAAGGTGAAGTGGAAAAAACAAGGAATATTGATAAATAAATAAGACTAACTATTTCTAGTTGATGTTATTCTTGGAAATAATAATAAGGTGGATTAGTTTCAATAGGTAGAAGAGTGGTATACACCTTCAAGGTAAAAAGAAGATAACAACAACTATGTTTCTCTAAATAATTTTGTTTCATGTGAAGTTATACCATTCATGAAGATGAACTAAATAAGCTCTAATTTTGGTTCCTTAAAATATTTTTACCTCTATGAGAGGAAAGTAGAAGTATATTCCTTCAATAAGTAGGTTCATTGTACTTATCCATAATCATATGCCATGTACATCAACAAACACCTATGACAAACATTTTCCATCTTGGTAGTATGATCCAGGGGAATCTTATAATGACCCCAAAGTTGATTCATTTTTGTCTTTGGGTATTATATTAAGTTTATAATAGATACTAGAGATCTTAAGTAGTTAAAATGTGGAGTTTAGGTAGTCTAAAGGTGTAAGAAATTTGAATTTTTACTTTTCCCACCAAAAACTCCTTTTAAAAATTTGACTCTTATTAAGATTCATTATAAGGACTTTATGCATATGTGAAGGTGGAAAGATATATCCAATATTTCTAAGGGTTTTGACATTGTAATAGGTCCACAAAGATGTTCTTGAAACTATTGTTATGGTTCTAGATACCTTATATTCTATGAAAAATCAAGACAATGGAATGTAAAAAGAGACCTCATTGAGCAAAAGGAGCCAACAAGTAGTTATGAATATTTTTAGGAGTTATAGGATTTATTTTTAATTATTTTATGAGGTATTCCATCAAAATTTGATAGATGAATGCATTGACATGTTTGGTAAGAAGTGAGTTTTTGAGGTGTTTGTAAGCCCTATTGAAAGTATGTGAACTATGCATAAGCAAACTCACTATGATAAAAGATGTTTGAGAAAGGATATTCTCATTATAATGAAGAAAATTCATGTTATTTAAGGATCAAGATTTGAAGTAAATAAGGAAACAAGCTCCTATGTATAATATTTCTAGATACAGACCTTGTTTTAGTGTGATTTTCTTTATTTATAGACTATGTATATCATGAATATGGAATAAAGGAATTAAAAATTCATCTAAGTGTTTATAAATATTATTTTTTATTATTTTAAATTATAAATTTAAATAATTTTCAAGTTAAATATATGGTTTTAAACCTTTTTGAATGACTTGGAGAAATAGATGCCTATTTTGACATTCAATGTTGTTTGTCACTAATAGTATTTATCAAGGTTATCAATAAATGAAGTTATCAAATTGTATCACATATTACTAAAGGTATATTGAGTTTTTTTGAGGTTAAAATATTCATAAACAATAAATAAACCTTTTTGTTCATCCGTATCCATAAGATAGACCATGTTTCCTATAGTATGCTTTGGAAGATTGGATTTTGTGTTTGTTCTAAGGAAAGGAATACACTTGGAATCAATTATCATGAGCCTTTATATGCTAAGGTAAGTTATTTTTATGAATTTTAAGATTAATTTAAAATTTTATTTCATTTAAAAATGTAATATTCATCTATATAGGAACACATACCTGTAGATACACCATTTTCTTGCGCAATCAACCATATTTAGGATTAGAAAACCATAGTAGATAATTGGAAGGTTAAAAAAATTCCTTGGATAAGTTTAAAAAGGTCAATATATATCTATAAAACCTTTTATATATCTTTGAAACACACTCAAATTTTTACAATTGAATTTTGTTTTCTCTCAAGTGGTGATATGCACCTAAAATCCCTAAACTAGGGTTTCCTGCGTATCTCAAATTCTAACTATCAAAATTTCACAAAATTTTGTATTATGATACTATTCAATGTGATTTAATTGAATAAAAATGTTTCAATATTTTGAAGACTCTCCACTATGAAGTTTTTTGAACTGAGTTGTGCTAAGGCTTGTGGAGGCCTAATTGGGAAAGACTAGTATCTAGAAAGAGGGCTTAAAAGTGGAATTAGAATATGAAAATTGGTACATATATGGTTATTAATGGAGGGTATCTAAAAATAATTTTTATTTCTCCAAATTCCTAATAAATTTTCCATACAAGTAAGAAATAAGGTAAAAAAGGGATAGTATGAAGGGTCTAAGGCCTAGGGTATTTGGGAAAGAACTCCAAGTTCAGATTTATGTTAAGGAATCTCTGCATCAAAAATACACAAGTAACAAGAAAACATGTACACAATGATATTTTTAAAAAAATAATCAAGATTTATTACAACCAAAAATGAAATGTGGAATATTTTTAAATCACCAAAAAAATTATTAGATACTAGATTTTTTAAATAAATCACCACACCCTTTTTGGAATCTGCAAGCAAACAAGGTAAGTAGTTTTCCTTGGTAGGTATTTGGTATGTGTAAATATGCAAACAAAATGATAAAATTAGAAGTTAGTATGTTAATAATAATTTAAAAAATATAAATCTATTTTCCATGAAATTTTGAGAGGTTTCTAATAGGAAAAATACTCACACCCATCGATACATTTAGATTAAATTATATAATAGATAAAAATTTATGATTATTAAACCATCTATTTTTATCTAAAAATAAAATTAGAAATAAATGGTGGTAGTTAGTAATTTCACCAAAAATATTAAAATATATATCCAAAGCTTCAAGACCCTCTACCTTTGCATCCTCCATCAACCACCATATTTGTACTTAATACTTAGTTATCTCGTTGTTTATGCTATGTCATTATTATTTTTTTATTGATGTCCACTTAAATTAGTTTAATAGGCATTATTATTCAGGTTATTGTCTTTTTTGGACTTTGGTTTCTCCAAAGGATCTCATAGCTCATTTTAGATTCTGGGTTGTGACTTTTCCACCCATGTTTTTGTATGATTAATATTCTATTATAAGTTATATTTTAATTTAATAGGAATTCACTTTTCAATCAAAAAATATATATACATTCATTTTCAACTAGAATTTGAGAGTTTTTTTATAGGACAAATATACACATCCAATAAAAAATAGATTAAAAATACAAGTCAAAGGTTATGAACATTTTACTAGTTTCTTATCCAAAAAACAAAATATCAAATAAATGGTATCAGTTAGTAAATTGACCATAAATAAGAAAATAAACATCATATTTCAATATAATTATTAGAGGATTTTTATAGAACAAATAAACACACAATTATAAAAATTCATATTTAAAAAGATAACATGTCAAAAGTTATGAACATTTTACCATCTATTTTAAGAATAGTTTTTAAACTAAAAAACCGATAAAGAGAATAGAAGAATTTATGGGTACAAGTTGAGTTCCACTAGGAATTCCATGTGTGTAATTAAGAATATTCACAAGTAATATTTTCATAAAATATTATGTTAAGTCTATAAAAAACCAAAGAAATGAAAAATGCTTGATTTTAAGACCTTATGAGCATATAAAGGTTAGCTAATAATGAATATGAATCAAATAAAAATCATGAATAAATTCATTATAAATGTCTTTGTATAGGATTCAACATAGATGTAAAATCAAATTATCTTTATCAATGCCAATTTTTGTTGATACATCTCTATTGAATTTATGGACTAGTTGAATTTAATGATGGATTTGAAAAGGTGATGCATAAGGAAACATGAGAAATTATAAACAATTCATTGTATATCTTGAGAATGTTAAATTAAAATATAATGAGGTATACTTAAGCAAATTAGGGTCAATAAGGGTTAAATTAAAATATAATGAATCCAAGAGGAACAGCTACAAAGGATCCCTCAACATTTCATATGGATTATCACATGGATCATTAATGTAAGACCATCATCTAGCTCAAGATATGGGTGGATGATGGATCTTCAAAATATAAAAAAGGATTAATATGAGTCTTTCATCTTATTTACAAGATGAAGGGTTGAGGATTCTCCTCATAATATCTTTGTGAGAGTCTTTTTGGGCCCTTCAATTATTGGTGGAGAATCATTCCTAAGAAATCAAATGGATAATCAATGTAGGCCCTTCATCTTGTTTCCAAGATTATGGGTTGAGAATGTTACCCTAAAATATCTCACAAGATTAATTATGGGCCCTTCATCTTGTCTCAGAGATGAAGCTTGAAGAATAATATTAGATATTAATTCATTTAATAAATTATTTGGTTCATAAAAGAATATTCCATAGGCTCTCAAGACTCTCTCCTAAATAAAGGTGCCTTTTGGGAGGAAAATGTGGAATTAACAGTTGAAATGAAATTATAATTTCATTCACATAGAAATATAATTATAATAATGATTAATTGAATTAATCAAATATCAATTTAATTAATACAATGTTGACAATTTCATTAGATGAATGATATAGAGAAGGGGAATTAATTATATTAGTTGATCAACAGAGGAGAATTAGTGAATTGATCAGAGTAGAATAATTGAGCAGAGAAAATGACTAAAATAATAATTAAACAAATCTAATACAATGAATTATCCCACCTAGAGATGCCCTAAGGTGAATTCAAACTAATTATGTGAGGTGAATAGATGAATTTATAACATAGTAGAATAATTATTGAATTGATCACAATAAAATAATTTATGAGAGGAAATGACTAGAATGGTAATTGAATAGATATAATAATTTGAATTATCCCACCTAAAGATACCCCAAGCTAAAATCAAAATTGTATGTTAGATGAACAGATTATTTTAGACTAGTTTGTGTGTAATTGTTGGAAGTCATTAAATTTTTAAAAATTTGACATAGAAACCCAAAAAAGAGTGCTTATAAGAGTAGGCAACATGATTCCTCTGGAGATATATCTATCACCCATTTGAGTTTCAGGTGCCTTGACTAGTTATCTAGTAAGATCCCCACCTCTTTCTTAATAGGAGACTCTATGGTGAGAACCCACTATTATCCATGTTAAGAGACATGAGAACCCAAAATAAACTCAACATCCACATATTATGTATCCTTCCCATCTTCCTAGACCTTCCTTTATAGTTAAAAATAACCACTCTAATTTTGAGTATCATTTGTAGACTAGGGATCTATAAGATGTCAATAGTGAACATCAATGCCTTTATATAGACCCTCATATTATAATTTATGGCCAAAAATATGGGTAAATATGTCATTTTGACCATTCCCTTATGGATTATGTGTTGCCTTAGTATCCCCATATTGAAATATATACTACCTAAGATTAACAGGCACTACATGTTTATGAATATCCTTGGTATGCATGTCTCCCACCTCAAGATCTACTACATCACTTATTTTATGCCCAGAATCATGAATACCAATGTATTCCATGGTAGTATAATGAACCATAATGTTTTTCCCTAACACACACCCACACCCACACACACACCCCCCCCCCCCCACACACACACACCATTTTATGATTTTAAATAGGGACATAATATTATCTGAATATCCATATTTAAGGTTATGTTAGAGTAATTTACTCATATTTACTAGGTTTTTTTTGTCTTTTTCCTATTGTGGATTTATCCCATAATAGTTAGCATGTTTTTCTCATTATTTCTACTGCATATAAATACAAATCTTCTCATTGTAACATATAGATGAAGTTTGGATGTAATATATGATATTTGATACTTTTTTTTACATATAAGTTTTCAACCCTTGTTTTGAATATATCTCCTTTTTTGATGTTTTTTACTATCAACACCTGAGATTCTATAACCTGAAATGATCTAGACATCCTTCTTTTCATGAAATGATGTAGTAGGTGTTGTAGACATCCATTTAGGAATTTGTTGTTGTAAGTGTTTATTCATTTATCAAAATTTATTCTTAGTGTAGTGGAGGTGTTTTATAATATTCCATCATCTATATTTTTTTTCCATTGACTAGGCCATATAAATCATATGCTCTACCATTATGTACTTATTTTTCTAGACCCATGCTTAAGTTTATTTTGGAAACTTTTAAGGTAATTTATGCACATTTTCTATTATTTTAGGTCATACATGCATTAAAATAGAAATATAAAATCTTAAGGGAATATAAATATGAAATTTATGTCCTTTAATATTCTTTATAATTTCCTAATATTAGGATGTACAACCCTTCTATTAAAAATAATGATTTCTGGTTTGCTACCATATACCTACCAACTATACAATTTTCTCTCACCATAGTGATATGGATCTATTTTTTTAGATATAAAACTTGGTAAGGTTAGATAAGATTCCAATATTTACTCTCATATACTTTTTAATCATTTTGGAGTGGGTTGTATAGCTCTTTTGGTAGCTTGAAAATTATTATAGTAGTTTATCTTCATCATCTGGATAATCATATGGTTTTATTATGATTTGAGGCCATACACTCTGAAAATTGAGATATAATTTGTTGACATGATATTATTTTAATTATAATCTAAAACTATAATAATACTTACCACTTTGAATTAGGCTACCACTTTTTGGGATGTTAGAATAGTGCCCATTTAACCCATTTTATTTCTAGATCTTGCAATAGGTGAAGTGGTAAATATTTTTCTTAGTGGAAAATTATGAAATGGGAGGTATTTTGATAAAATAAAAATAATTGCATTTTACTGAAGGTTTTAATTATTATTTGGTCCTTAGTGTATTTAATTTTTATGCAATGTTTACTTATTTAATCCATTTTAATGACAATAAACTTGTAAAAGTTATAACTTTTGATCCATAACTCAAAATTGGGTTATATGTATTTCAAAAGTGCATGTTATTTTATTATCTATCCATTGGGGTAACTTATATTCTATAATTCACTCAATTATGAAGTGCAAAATTTTATAGGTGGGAGGTTATTTGTTCTTTTTCATTCTTTGAATTAGGAGTTGTTGTTTTTGTTATTATTTTGGGGGTGGGGGATACCTACACTATTTTAAAAATAAAAATGAATATATGCCTTTAGATGAAATAATTTTATAGAATGGTACTTTGTGACTTTCTCAACTTCACTGATAAGGAAGATATTGCTTGGATTGCATCTATGCAAGATAAGTCTCTTCACTTGATTCACCTCAATGTTTCATATATCTTTCACATTCTTATTATGGACTTCATTTCACCAAAGGAAGATTCAAATGATATTTTAAACCTATTTTGAGAAGGAAATTAATCCTTTTGGGTTTACTAAACCCTCTCTTACTCTGCCTCTTATTCCACTTACTTATTTTCCTCTTAGTGAGGATTTATATTTTGATGATGACATGGATGATGTTTCTACATATCCTTCACCTCCTATTAGTTATTATTTATCTTATGATGATGTATGCTCTCCTCCTAATATAGGTTATTATGATGACACATTCCAGATAGACATTGCTCTTCTTTTTGTTGATTGAACCACCACTATGGGATGAGTTTCTTCTAGACTTGGGACATCTATTTATAGAATGTACCATTGTTCCTATGCAAGATGTTGAGCCAACAGATACTATCAATTAAGAGGACTACAATGGTTCTAGTGAGAGTACACTTGTTGAACATTATGCATCACTTCCAATACAAACTATTTTAGTGAATGTTTCATGTTTTTATTCTCTTTGGTTCACTTCCATGACATTAGATCTAATTATTATGCATGGTCTTCTTGAACCTATGCCACATTTCATATTTGGATGTGATTTAGAGATATTTATAGTACTAACTCTTTCATCTTCCATTATGGAATGGGTAAAATTTTATCACACCATTCATGTTCTTCATTTGGAAAAAGGAAAAAACATTATTGAATGTGTATGGAGATTATATAGACTTCTAACCAAATATCTTGACATAGACACTAATCATCTTGCGATATTGACTTGGAGTATTGATAGCTTCAATATCGATGATAGTTATCATTTGGGAGATTCCATATAAAGTATTTACTTCCTTATTTTACATATTTTTTAGGGGAGTTTTGTTTCATGTGGGTTTTCTCACTTTTTCCACTTCATGGATATATTATACATGAGTACCTGATTACAGATTATTTTTAGGACTCATATTATGGATATACGACTTTAGTTTTGGATATATTTATCTTCTAGATTCACTTGAGGTGGGTATTATAGTATGTTACTCATGTTTACTAGGTGTTTCCTATATTTTTTCTATTATGGATTTATCTCACATTAATTATGATGTTTTCTCATTATTTGACCTTGAATATATATTCAATTCTTATCATTGATGTAACATATATAGTTTGTATGTAATATATGATATTTGTTACTTTGTTCTACATATTAGTTTTCATCCATTTATTTTATAGATATACCATTTTGTGATGTTCTTTATTGTCAACACCTAAGATTCTATGGATTGGAATGATCTAGTCATCATTCCTTTTATGTCATATGAGCCTTAGACATCCATGATATTTATATTGATATGCAAAAGTCTAAGGTAGTCCTCAATATCTAAATTTACAAAATTTTGAAATATGAAAATCAAATCTTGAACCTTGGTTTTTATTTATTTTAAACCTTATCTTTTCATAATTCTTATTGAAAATTGAATTTATGATTTATGTACTAGTAGATACAATATATCACAACCTATTGTCTCTATGATTTTTGTGTTCACAGGACTATTAACAAATAATTAGAAATTATCCATTTCTAAACCTTACCTTCTTGTTGTTGTCACAATGTGTATGATATTTAATATTGAATACATGGTTGAATAAAATGAACCTAAGTCCTTTATCCTTCATGAAAATATTAATTTTTTCAAATTTATAAGCTAAAAGACACTATTACATTACTCAAAACTTACTATAATTTACCAAAAATTTATATAGTATCAACAACCTTGCTACCACATGGAAAAACCATATTCAAATAGGAAAAAGTTCACCTAACAAAATTTCTAAGTGTTTCAATTTCTTAGGGCCTTGATAACACATCATGCTGCATAACCTCATGAACCTATAACCATGAAAAGCCATAATAACGTTAATAGTCTAGTAGCCCCATTGTTTCATAATATAATTATCAATAAAATGTAAATGATTATTTATAACACCATTTAATATGACACTAACATTAACAATCAATAATAACAAGTCTAGATTCATCAATGGCCTACAACATAGTAACAGGAAGAACATCCCTCCCCTATATAAGAAGAGACCAATATATAAGAGGGAGAGTCGAATGGTCAAAAGGAGGAGAACCTATAGATTAAAAAGGAGATAATCATATGTAATCCTATCTCTCATTTTCCCTTTACCCATTATAATACTATAATCATAGGCACATCCACTATAGTGGAGAGGCCTTCACCTCCTTATGATAGGTAAAAGAGCACATTCTCTATGGAACATCTCCCTTCACTTACAAAAACTACACATGTAAGGCTTTTAGAGTTTTTCAAGATTTCTTATCACCTCTCCCATCTATTTGGACATCCCCTTAAGCATGTCAATAAGGTCCATATCCATACATTCCTCCATTCACTACCACCTGTAGTGGTAGTCCTTAATACTCTAGTTCCTTCACTCATTTAACCTTCTCCATCAACTACCATTCCTCCCATATTCACCTAAAAAATGAAATATATAATTAATCTTACTTACTTAAAATTCAAAAAACTATAGGAAAGACCATCATTAGGTATTATTACTTTATGGGCATCCCTTGATGAAGAAGTAGAAGAATAAGAACATTAACATGTCACATCACTAGTAGATTATCCTAATGATGAAGAAGAAAGGAATGTGGAAGTAATTATGGGACCTAAGAAAAGGTTAAGTTATGAGAAGGCCCAAGATGAATTGATGAGGAAGCAAAATTGTAAAGATCCAAATCTATGAGCCTAAGAAGCTTATAAGAAGAAACTTTAGCTAGAGCACTAAGCTAGTAGATCCTCACCAAGGAAGAAATATAAAAAATTAATAAGGTAGTATATTATATTAATTATTATATTAATTTTTTATTTTATAGGTAGAATATGAGTTGAAGGGGCCCATACCCAGTATAAAATAAAACTACAAGAGAAGAAGGAAAAAGTAAAACAACCTAGTGAGATAAAGGGCTAACCCAACATATTAGCCAAAATATCATTAAACATTAGCCAAAATTTATATATAAGACCAAAAATAATCCTAAAGTAGAATGGAAAAATAGAGTTAGTCTTATTCAGCATAAGTGACCAGTTCTTTGGTCTCTACATTAGCTTTTTTGTTGCATTTGCCTTCGGTCTGACTTCCAATGAACTATTATTCATCCTTATCTAGTTTATTCCTTTTAGATTTTAAGTGGAGTTATCCTCTTTTATCTTCCTTATAAACCTATAGGTCCCCCTCCTCTTTATCCTACTATGTAGACTTATCTTTAGGGGTGTGCGTCTCAGGGATCTTGCCATTGTTAAAAACAAATTTGTTAACATAGAGAAAATTATTGAGGCTCTCAAATTCCTCTAAGATTTCTTTGGATAGGAGATTCTAGATTTTAATTTTAGTGTGGGTTTTCTAGAGGTAATCCTCAACACCCTTGTTAACATCAACCCCCAAGATGTATTTTCCTCTAGAGGTGTAGGAAGGGCTTCCCAAATTAGTTTTGTATTTTTTATGTGCATGGGCACTTGAATCCCCCAAATATTTCCCCTAATTTTCCTCTTTGGGTTCTGATTGAAATGTATTAACTCCCTCCTCCTCTGACTCCTCCTCATTTTTAATGTCAATAGCCTTAGAGATGATCTTAGACCAGATCAGTTCCCCTTTTTGATCAAAACAAATATGAGGCCCTAGTGAATTAAATTCATAATCATATTCTTCTTGAAGTTTAGTATAGACACCTCTAATGATTTTAGTAAAAAATGGGATACTAATAAAATAAACCTTGAAATGATTCAAGAGCAAGAAATGATGTGAATAGATAATAGTATGTTTTCCTTCGAATGTGATATATCACATGATTTAGAGGCATACCTCTAGCCATTTCCTTAGAAGGGTACATGAAGCCTTTATTGGATGAGGGTTTTGGCATGTGTTTTTCCATTTATTTTTTGAATAAAGTCTACATGGGCTCCTACTTATGACACTTATCTTTGAATACCTTTACTTCATGGCATTCCATCCCAGTGGTCTCTCCTATCAACTCCTCTATTATCTAAATCTTTAATCCATACATTCTCATGTCATGGTTATTCTAGCCTTGATAAAAATCTATGGAGAGTGAAGTATCAAGTCCCACCAAGATTTTGATAAAATGGTAAAAACCCCCCATTTGAAATTTTTTTGATAGACTTGATCATTCTTTTTGATATCAAAATAAGAAATTGACTTGAAATGGTCTCTATCCCCTATCATTTTTTTAAGCTGAGTATTACCTTTACAAGTGGCCTGTATAGTGCCTTGTAAGGAAAGAATATAACAATAGATAAAGATAGAAATAGAAAATAATGTGGTTTGAGAGCATGATGGCTACCACTCATGTAAAGCATTGGAAATAAAATCTTTACATGTGTGAAAGTCCTTTCACTTAACTCATGATCTTAGCATCATAAATTTAAACGTCATTCCTTTATGTGATGTGTCCTTTTTCATTCTCAACTTTTTAAATGTCATCATCTAGAAATTATCCAATGTGCTAGGTGATGTAAATACTTCTAAGGACACCAATGTTTTCTAAGTAGTCGACTTCGCTATTACCTTCTCTATAGACATGCTCGATGATAACTCTTTTGAAATGATTTAGTAACAATTTTGCAATGTTGATGATTCTATAAATGTTCCAAGAAGGTGGGGAGAGTCCTTTAAGGCAATTTATGATGTTCATCAAATCCACTTCTATGTGTATTAATTCTTCTATTACTTTTATATATACTCAAGCTATTTATTTTATACCTATGATTGTAAATCCAACATTATCTAATTTAATTGGTTCTTCCATTCTTTCGACATTAGCCCAAGTAATGACTGCAAAGAAGACAACATATTTTTAAATTTTGGTTCTATTTTCCATTTTTGATCCACAAGGGCTACTAGTCCTTCAAATTTATTCAACTAAATTAGATATAAAGTTATTACAATATACACATGTACATTTATGCATAATAATAACTGTGAAAACTCTAGGCTTGACTTAATATGTGGATAAAGTCACCCCTTAGAGGGAGACATTAAGATGGAAAATAATTATTCATCCACCCCTCAAATTACATATTCAAATAGGTGATTAATTAACACCTTCATCAATAAATGACCCTCCAATCATCACTCCACCCTCTATCTCTAAAGACCCAAGTCAACCAGAAAATTAAGAGGAACTTAATGCTCACCATTGGGTTACATAGCCTTAATTACAAATAGATGATATACAAAATTTAGTCATCATAAAGATGATTAAAGTCTACACTTATTTTTATATGCATAGTGAAATAATTTAAAGGGTGAAGAAGAGAGAGGCATTCAACTGAATAAATGGAGGAAAGAGAGTTTGAATGAAGGGAAAATGTATTATCCTTGGCTTAAAAGGTAAAAAAGAATCTTAGAGAATATACATAGGATTTGTATTCTTTTTTGGATTTAGATGGATAAGTAATGAATGAAATGTATAATATTAATTAGGAGGCACCATATAAAATAATACAAAGATAAATTATCCATGCCCCTTAGGAAATTATAAATAGTGTATAGAGTGTAACCACCAGGTTCTATAACATTTTAAATAATATTCATGACTCTAGGGGAGAAATTCATTCTGAGAGAGCAAAGGTGCTAAAATCACTAGTTAAAAAAACTTGAGAAAAGGATTAAATTTTTAGTTCATTATGCTATAAGTAGTGAATTCAATCACCTAAACCTAATGTCTAGCCAAAATAATTGCATGGGCCCTAAGTTATGTAATTGTAAAAAGGGATGTTGCCTTTAATTGGCATGTACAAATGAAAGACTTGATAGGACATTATTTAATCCTTATGAATAAGGAATTATAAATGTTAAGAGATGTGAGGGTCATATATGTGATAACCTATAATAGATAGCTAGTTAACAAGACTAATTTTGAGACACTCATTAAAGTCTTTTCAGATAGATTTAAGAAAAAATTGAAGGAACTATTTATAAGAAAAATGATAAGATCCTACAAATGATCAATTTTGGTAAGTATATAATGATGAAGGATAAATCCCTAAGAATAAAATTTCAGAGATCAAAATTATAACACAAAAAGTTTATGGATGAAGACATTAAAATATTTAAGTACACCTTGATCAATTTTGATATTAGTAATAAGGAGTTTGAGACAACACAATATTTTAAAAAATTAGATCCATAGAGGGAATGTTGAGGTTATCACCAAGCATGAAGAAAATACAAGTGTTACCACATCATCATATGTTCCATAAGTTTTTGGTTTGAAATAATTCATACTCCAATAGGGAAATTATTAATCCCTCAAGGGAATACAATGACTACTTTTATCCCCACAATTATCACATGATCATTTGCATCTTTATGTACTACCATATCAACACCACTCTAAATATTTATATTTATTTACATGTTTTAAATTAAGTTTAAACTAGTGGTTCCAAATTTATTTATCATATATGTAATTATATTTTATTATAGATAAGGGATATTATTTATGGAAACACTTTTGTACATCCATGCTATGCATGATTTTGACACATAATTCTATTTTTCTATATTTAAATTTAAAATTTTCTTGGAGGATGAGGTATCCCCTCCCAAAGACTATATATATTTGTATCTTCCCAATCTCAAAAATAGGATGATTTTGGTTATTAATATTAATGATAAATTCTATGAATTATTCTGTAATTGTTCTTGATGTGAAAATCTTGTTCTTATCCAAATCTATGAATATTTAAAGATGTTTCTTCAAATTTTTATATTAGTCTTTTATTATTTTATGAGTATTATTTTAATATAGTTATTCATATTGTGTTATTGATAATTTTACTATATCTTGTGTCATAATCATAATCTCCCATTCTAAATGTGATATTGCAATCTGACAGATGCAACAACATTTGATTATATATCTCAATGTTTATTGTATTATTATTCACTTTGACTCTTAATTGTGTTTGATTACTGGTATGCTTATAGTATATTGCATAAAATATTGTTTTCATGTGCTTATCTAATTCCTCATACTCAAATTGGCTTAGAAATATTTCATATAATTTGATCCATAGATTTTTTTTCTACCCTACCTTTCCCTCTTTTGAGTTTATTTTTGTCAAGACCACATTATGTTAGATCCATGATAAATACATCCATTGAAATTAGATCTATATTCACACAATATTTGATCCATCTAACCTAAACAAATACTCTACTCCCCAATATTCCACCAACATGTTTATAAAACCTAATATTCTATAACTTATGCCTTGGATTTAATCTCTATTAATTGATCATAAAATGTTATAGGCTACCTCAAAAGGTTCCCTAGTTTGCATAAAACTACACCAATAGGAATTTATCTTCTGTTATAATGAGGGTCACTCTTTATTTCCTTGAAATAGATCACTTGAGTTACACTTGATAAACATAAAAAAGTAACAAAGTCCACCTTAAGCACTAAATTACTATACCCACCTTTTAAAATAAATAAAAATTTGTTTTATATAAAATTGTCTTAAGAGATACCTTTGATAAATCATACTTTCTAAATATATTACCTCATCTTCCGATATGCCTAATGGTACAAATTTGGCTAACCAATTCTATTATTTCCATCCTTGGAGATATTCATGATTTACCTAGAAACCCTAAAATATATCTTCTTTACTTTTATTCCTTAAGAGGTAGGATTGTTAAATAACACAAAAAGGACTTTAATAATTCTTTAAGAATACTAAACATAACCCATGAAAACGTAACCTTTAGACACTTTCCATTTTCATTATATGATGTTGCCTACATTCATTCTTTAATATCCTAGATGGATTAATTAGGTATTAGGAGCATTGTCCAAATTATTTCTTGGCATAGTTTAGATAAGTCACCAATATAAGTGTTATATATCAATAATTTTTAAAAAAAAGGAGATATTCAAATGAACCAATTCAAGATTTTAATACTAAAATCCATAAAATATACAATCTACTTAAATCTTCCTAAAAAATCAATGAGACATTGGCCCTTGAACTGTAAAAGAATGCCTTAGACCCTATCAATTTTGTCTTTCTCCATAGAGTGCTTAATGTTGGTACAATACCTTTGGATTATTTTAAAACCATCAAAATTAATAATAAAATCAAACCCTCAATCACAAGACCTAGCCACACTTAATATTGGTCCTATTTTTTTGGCCTTAAACCCAATTCTAATTGATAATCGTAAAGCTTTGGCTCAAAATTAGAACCAAGTATACACCTAATTTATTTTATCCCATGCTCCATCTAAGCAACATCCTAGCTTCCTAAATAATCTTTTGGCTACATCTAACCAACAAAATTTAAACCAAATTTTGATACCAATTAATACTAATACTATGTAGGGTATTGTTGTTGATTATACAAAATAATAATTTGATACCATCCAACTAATGCTATAAAAATTTAGGAATGAATTCTTGAGCATGCATAAGTGAATGGGAAACACCATGGGATAAAATTATAATCATATCTTTGAATTTTATAGTTATAATAGGCCTTTAGATAGACCTAATAATAATGTAGAGAAATAACCACCTAATAAGATACCAAAGATAAATGTCTTGGAAGTAACCCTTCCTAATTGGCATTGAGTTCATGACACTACACAACATGGTGAGATAGATTGCATAGAATTATGTACCACCTTTTAGATATTCTAAAAAGAGATGGATAGATAATAAGGTTTTGAAAATCATCTAGAAAAAACATCTTATACCACTCTAGGTCCCCCAACACAACCATGGTCTTTGAGACATATGACTTCACATTCCCAATGGAAGATGATAATTAACCAGAGGATAATAATAATATGATCCATGATTTTCATCAATTCTAGAGAAAGAATTATGATTTGAAAATCAATAAACTTGACACTACCTCTACACCCCTAAACAATAGTGCTATCACTCCCCCATATCCGAAGGCCAACAATAAGCTTTCCCTTGCAAAAGAAAATGATCAATCATAGAATATAGATCCATAAAGCAAAGGAGGTGATGAGCCCAAAAAATAGGATTTTTGAGTATCCACTACCTACCTATAACCTCTCCTAAATTTTTCCTTTTTGAGACTATCCATTGTATATTCCTACTCAAAATAGTTTAATTACATGAAAGCTATATATTACTATATTTCTTAAAGTGATGAGATTTTTCTTTGTGATTTAAGTAGATATGATTATTTTTTTTATGTGGTTATTTATTATGATATTTGTTTAATAAATTTCAAAAGTAAACATGTATATTCTTGTGGCTAATGGATCCTATGTCAATACCTCTTATAACTGAAGGATTTAGTGTTAGCACATCCTACAACCACCTAATGTAAATTAAGATAACAACATTATGAGGAATATGCAACTACCAATTTAATTTTCCATAAAAGATAAATAACCTACATCAAGCCCATAAATACTAGAATATGGATAAAAGTTAAGTCACCTATGTTGTCTCATACCTGTTAAACCTACAAAGAATATAAAAATTATATTTGACTTCATGAATGAATTCTATTCATTGTCTCTCACCATAATTTTGTTATGAATGACTCAAGAGATTTTATATGTTACATTAGGTAAATTCTCACCTATAGAACCAAATTTTGTTCCTATAGCTATGCATTCTCATTATATCTATATTGTTTATAATTTTAGTTATGCCATAGATATAAAATTGCCACCTATGATATAAATATACTATAGAATAAATGTGGAAGGTATTAGGATTTTGTTTTAATATTATAAGTGTGTAATAATAGAAAAAAATCTAATTGATTTATTATAATTTTTTATATTATTCTTTATTTAATACATGATATGAATAAAGATAGCATTCTGAGTGAACCATGTTTTTTACTAAGAGGAAGATTGAATCTTGAGGTTGAGAGAGGAGGGCCCCCTAATTTATAATTGAAGTAGAGATCCTACTAGTTAGTATAAATAATTTATGTATTTTATTTATTTAATTATGTATTATAATTTTACATGTGTGTGTGAGCAATTACATTTAATTTTTTGATATAGAATAAGTTTTAGGGAAGCTTATAATGTAGTTGTTTTATTCAGTCAATTCATTTCATGAAAGTCTTATTCTTTTGTAATTATTTCTATTTTGTGCAATCTATTTTCAAAAGTCCTCGACTACAACCAAAAAGAGTCAAATTATAAGTTTTAGTGTGAACATACAGTGAAGGCATCCTATTAGGCAAACACCCATAGGTTGACAATTAATGAATTTTTTTTAGGTTACTAGTAGATAACCTAGCCCATGTGGATCAGGTTGCATGTACTATATTAGTTAACTAATAGGTAAAAATACTACTCATCATTTTGGTATCATTACCAAGGAATGGTGTCAAACACTAAAAATATCCAATCTTGGCAATTATATTTACTATTTTTTGTTTCAATTTCCTATATTCTAGCTTAAATATTTATGACATTCATAGATTAAAATATAATTTCTTTCTAGATTAAATTTTTATGATTTATAGATAAACTTTATGCTTTTTATAAAATTTATATTATAGAAAGAATAAAAAAATAACATAAGCCATACTAACCCTATGCATGTAGGATAGAAGAAAGAGGATGGTGGTTGATTTGTATGCAAAGAGAATGGGATCATCTAGGTAGATTCTTGCCTAGATAAATAACTTATATAGTAGGAATAAAAATATTGCCAAAAAATATTTGAATAATACAAGGAAATGTTTTGAGATCATTTACAATTATTGATAGAGAAATTACAAAAAGAGAATTCTTAGCTAAGGTGGTAGCACAAATTGAGAATTTTTAAGAAGAAGAGGTTATATACTTAAAAAGGACATCTCTATACCATATTTAAGAATCCCCACCAGATCACCCCATATTGAATAATCTAGCTTTCTATTCCCTCTATCCTCATCCAAATTTATTACAAGGAAGCATTTAAATTCCTTCTAGCTCCTAAAAGAAACACCAAGTCTATATAATATGTTTAATTAGGAAAGCTCTTTACTGAGAATAAGGATGAATCTTCAAGATATTATAATCCATCACTATTGTATAGAATACCTTATATGCTTTTAGAAAAATACAAAATATCCATTTACTACACACCAATGAGCATATAAATTGATAATGAATTTGAAGAGTGGGTGGAAGGATCCTCTAGTATACAAATAGAAAGAGTAATCATGGAATACCATGAAGAATAAAATTCTACCAATGATTTTTCATCTTTTGAATTCCCCATCCACACCCTTGGAGGAAATGCACCTATGAAAAATATCCCTCACTTGACCCTCCCTACTTTAGAGGAAAGGAAAGTGAAGACCCATATACATTCCTCTTTGAGTTTGATGTGTTATGATTCATATATGACTATAACCAATATGCTCAAAATCTAAATTTGTTTCTAGAAAAATTCAAAGATACAACTCTTAGATGGCTTATGGGACTCAAAAGGATGTAATTCCTACTTGGGAAAAAATGAAGGAAACATTTTTTGTCCAAATACAAAGATTATTATCAGGGAATAGAATATAGAAGGGATGACATCTTTAGGCTAACATAAGAAGAAGAGAAATCACTAGAAGATTATAAGGAAAGATTAATGTTCAACCTACAAAAATCCAACCAAACTGTAATGCATATGCAATTCATAAAATTGGTATTTGTAAAGGGAGTTATAAAATAATTTTTGTAATATTGAGATATAATAACTCAACGATATGTTTTGACACTATCCTTCAATGAATTAATGACTCTATGCAAGAATTACTATAGATTAACCATGAATAAAATTTGTAGTAGAAGGATAATTCCCACATCCACTATAAATTGACTTTCCAAAATAGAGGTAAATAATCTACTTTAGGATATGAATCAAAAAATATTATCCATATGTCTAATCAAATTTATACATTACATATAAGTAAAAATAAATAAGAAACATAACAAACCTTGATGATTTACTATTCACACTATCCAAAAAAATTAGATTAAAAATGTCATGTTATTTGGGTAAAGGTAGCTAGCATTATAGAAAAAATATTGAACTATATAAATTAAATTTAACTGGTAGAGAAGGAGACTAGGTCTTCTATGTATAATAATGGAGACTATGGCTACTTAAGTCATTCCATCCAGGTATGCCACCAAACCTAGCATTTTTAAATTCTTAATTTTTAGCTAATCCTAATTGTGGATCATCTTTTTAGACTAATATATAACCCTAAACCCAATAATGGTCATGTTTTATCATCAATATTCACACTTATATAGGGTTCTTTAGGATCTCTCTAATTGATCTACACTATTGGAACAACCCCAAGCTGTGGGTCACCTATGGTGAGGTTGGATCTTTAAAGAAGGCTAGATTCCTCTTGATGTATCACCTATAGTAATGTTTTCACTACAGAAATGGTTAGAGAGGGAGTAAGGTTTCCTAATAAAGATAACAAGGTGATGCACCAAACTTAAATGAGGCTCTCACATGCATAAAACAGACACTAAGGAAATGTAGGACAATGCTAGCTCACACAATCTCACAAGACTTGTTCATTGTCTAAGTTTTTCATAAACTATGATCGGGAAGCACTGAGTGAAGGCAAGGGGGAGTTATAAGACTCACTAGGTGTGTACATAAATTATATAGAGAACATTAACATAGACTTTTAACTAACTTGAAAACATCTAGAAAATAGAAAGAAATGACAATGGGCATGGAAGATTCTCCTTCACAATGCCATCATGCACAAGTTTTGCTACAGATAATTCAGAGGAGAGAGATAGGTAAATAAATATTTTATTGATTAAATAGGTATTTCATAAAAAAATTGATATGTTATATCCTTATCAAATTAGAGCTTATTCTCTTATAGAATTGAGATAAAAATTCTATCAAAAGTGAGAGTGTTTCTTCTAGAAACCAAGAGAGAGTCTTTAAAAAATGGGAAGAATGGGTAATATAGATAAAGGGAGAGGAGAAAAGAAGGGTAACATGAATAAATAAAATAATAATTGAATTTCCACCACATTTCTTAAATTATAAACCATATTTAATCCAATCAAGGCTAATCCTTCATCAAAAATCTAACCTTCATTTGTCTTAATAGCCTCTAAATCATTTCATTGATTCAATAACACACTAGAAAATAAGAGTGTACCTAAGGTAGTGATTTTTTATCCTACTTATACGTGAAGATCCTTAATATCTGAATAACATTGAATGATCTAACTTCTAGTCTATAATTCCTAAATCTACTCCAATTTCTATGCCATCTCCCATTTGTTTGTGCTATAAGGACAATGTATTCATACATTAAACTTCACAAAGCTATGCCATGTCTAATTTTGGAAATTATTTATAAGATATATGACAATATTGGAGGATGAGACACTATGTAACATCTTTCCCTACACCAAACCGAAGCATAAGTTTACTATAAATTAAAAACCAATCCATTTTATTAGTTTTCTTATAGTCAATATGTCAACATAGATCCATACGTTGTGTAGTATTTATTTGAACTATATTAGGTCAAAATAAAACTATTCTAAATTTTAACCCTATGATAACCAAGGACTTATTATATGTTATGTTGAAAAGGCAAGAAATCCAAGTTTACATTCTCTATATCCTCTAATAGAGGTCTCAAATGAGCTCTAATGGCATCTTTTGACGTATTTGATCTGGTTTGAACTTAATTAAATTAAAACTCTATTTGAAGTCCCTTAGCTTTTGAATCTTGAATTCCCTTTGTTTTTCCTTTATCAAAAAGGAAAAAAATAGAAAAATAAACAACTGTGCCATAGACACTTATTGAAATGGAAACACACAACTAAAAGGAAATGTGCAACGACACTTAGATGAAATAAAGAAAAACTACAGTAATATGTTACAATATTGTGTATAAGATGAAAATTATTCTAATAACAAGGATATAAATGAATTCCATTGATTGGGATGAGTAATACCTCTCTATCCAATTAGGTGAGCTGAAAATCATTATGATGTTTGCATCCACGGATTGAATACGGACCACTTCACAAGCTATCAAACTTGGTATGGTTGTTTGGCTTGGCATTAGTTGATTCCCATTTTATGACTACATCCCCTTCCTTTAAGTCCATTGCTATGGCTCTTTTTTCAAAGTCTTTCTTGATCTGAACTTGATGTGACTCTAATGACTTGAAAGCAAGGTCCATAGTTTCTTCAATCTTCATGAGCTATATCATCATCACGTTCATAGGCTCACTCTCCATCAACTCAAGCTTATGGGATACCTAAAATGTAGAAAATTCAAGAGAAATAGCTAATTTGGATTCCCTTCTATATATAAAGACATGATAATTGGCAATGGCATTTTTTGGAGTCACTCTGTCAGCCCATAAGTTGTCCTTAGGTTTGTATGACACACTCTTTGATTATCTTCCATGGTCCTATTGATAATCCTTATCAATTTTATGTTTGTGTACTCATCCAATCCATTGCCTTAAGGGTAGTAATTGGAGGATGTATTAAGATAGATGCCCATCTTAAGTGCACATTCACTTTTCTTCATGCCCATAAATTCTAAGGCATTATATGAAATTATGGTAGTTGGGACACCAAACCTAGTTATTATGTTATCATAGAATTCCAATACTATTATCTCATTAGCTTATTTCAAAGAGATTAATTCCACCCACCTAGTGAAATATTCAATTGAATTGAGCACCCATTTATGCCCTACACTTGAAGGTGGATTTATCATCCTTTTGAAGTCTAACCACCATTACATGAAGGGTTTTTTCACCTAGATTGGGTTGAGTGGAATAGTTACTAATATTTATTTGATTAAAAATAGGTCACACTTTTGAGATTTCCTAACCCATGCATATGTATCCTTGTAAAGGCTAGGCTAGTAATAACTAGCTCCCATCATGTTTGTTATCATTGTTCTTAGAGAAAATTTGAAACTACTTCAAGATATTTGTCACTTGATTATCATCAAAGCACCTAAGAAGTACCCCATTGAGGTCCCTTATAAAAATAACACCATCAACTAATGCATAAGGTATATACTAAAGCCTAAAATACTTTCTTTTTACTCTGTCTAAACCCTGGGGGTATTTTCTTATCATTAAGAAATGTGTCATATCTGGGAGCCAACTATTGTGAAGTGGAGTTGAATTTATTTGTGGGTTTCCTTGTGTCGCCAAAAAAAAATTTTCATCTCCTTGAAGATCATCTACCATAGAATCACATAGGCCTTTACCTCTTACCATCTTGGTAATTTTGACTTCCACATCATATTCCATTACCTTGGTAATCTATCCTGATCTTTTCTCTTTCAAGTCTCTATTAACAAGGAAGTCTCTCAATATAGGATGAGACACCATAATATTAGCCTTACTACTGGATAGATTTTTTTTAAACTTTTTGAGGATTATTAAATCTACAAGAACATAATTTTCTATAAAATTTTACCTCACCTCATATTCCTCCAATCCTTGGCTAAAAAAAGCAAGTGGCTACTCCAATTCTTCACCATTCTTTTTCATAAACACAGATGATATGATACCAATATTTTCAAAGGTGTAAAATATAAAATCCTTTGAAAATTCAAGATTCATGAGTGAGGGTGATTAGGAAATGGTCTCTTTGATGCAATCAAATGCTTCTTTATCATCATTTGACCAAGTAAACACTTGGCTCTTCTTCAGCATGGTAATGATGGGTTTTAAAAGGTTTTAAAAACAAGGTATAAACCTTATCAAAAAATTTATCTTACCAATGAAGCTCTACCTTCCTTTCTTATGCTTAGGTAAAGAGGGTTCTAAGATAGAATTTATTCCATTAGGTTCAATGGATAATCTTTCCTTTGAAACAATGTGACCCAGAATTTTTCCTTCATGAACCAAAAAGACACATTTAATTGGAATTTTAAGAGATCCCATACTCTCTGTATCTTTCAAATATCAACCTTAGATGATCTAAATGGTCATTAATTTTTTTGGAAAAAAATTCATGTCATCCAAGTAGACTTGTACCATATGATTTAGAAACTCTTGTAAATCCATGCACATGGATCTTTGGAAAGTTGATCCTACATTTGGTAACCCAAAATACATATTTTGGTAAAAATATGTGCCCCACTTGGTCTTTAATGTAGTATTATATTGATATTCATATTTAACCAAGACTTATTTTTAACTTGAATACCTATCCAAAAGGGAAAAACATTCTAAATGAGAAACTATTTGAATTAGTTATTTCATAGATGGAAAGGGATAGTGATATTTCAAATAGACCTTATTTATATCCATAAAGTCAACACACAATATGATTTCCCCATTCTTCTTCATCATATGTATCAAATTGGATACCCATGAGGAGTGCTTAATTGGAAAAATGATTTTGGATTCAATTAACCTGGTCAATTCTTTCCTCATAAGCTCTTCAATTGTGGGGTTTATATGCCTTTTCTTCTACCTGACACCTAAAATTAACCTCTAGTCTTATTATGTGTTGGGACATCTTGGGATCAAAGCCTCTTAGGTCACTATATTCCCAAGTAAAGATGTCTACATATTTTTCACAAATTCCTATGAGATCATACCTTTCAAATTTGGTGCTTACCTTTCCAATCTTGAGGAGCTTATATTTGAAGATAAGGAATTTTTCATATTTATCTTTATTTTTTGACATCACCACCTTATATTTTCTCATATGGTCTCCCTCATAGGAAATATCTTCAAGGGTGACTAGCCCTTTAGGAAGCTTATTGGATCTCAATTGAACTATTTTCTCCTCATATTGATGTTACAACTTTTCCTAGTTTATGGAAGAGAACTATGATTCATAATATAATAAACAAGAAATTTGTTTGTCATTTTCAAATACTTATTAATGAGCTTCATTATCTATCATTGATGGTATTACTAATAGTTTAACATATGGTTTCACCTTGGTCTTTTTTAACTCATTGAGGATACCATATTGAGCTCCCATAGCTGCCAACCTATCAACATGTCCATTTGGGTTACGTAGAACTAATTAGATGTTTAAGGTCTCAAATTACTCAATTATTTCCCACAACCTATATTTTTAAGACTTCATCAAAGGGTTCTTAGTGATAATCTCACCTCTAACTTGGTGCACTATCAATTCATTGTCCGCATAAACTTGTAACTATCTGATTCCTCTCTTATTATCCCATTGAATTCCATGGATAAGGCCCTCATAATTTATTACATTGAAAGAGAAACTAAATTAGAACCTATAATAAGAGAAAATTATGTCATTAAAGGTGGATTCTAACATTGCACCTACACCGACTCAATGTTTTCTCCTTAAACAATGAAAGAATATTTTCCATAAGCCACTAGGATCTTTTTGAAGTCTAGTAAGAGATGGTATGCACTAATTATATTCATTTAAGTAGTAGACACATATGTCCCTCTCTTAAAATCCTTCCAATGGTTCAGCCAAATGATTATCATTTTATAGTTCATCCAATAACATGTCTAGTATCTCCTCAAGGTGAGTGTTTAATTCTTGACCAACTGTGAATTCATCCATATCAAAGATGGTGTAATTGAGGTTTATGTTTTTTGGCCCATAAGGCTCTATGTGTAATTGTGCAATGGGATCAACCTTAATGGATATTGGTCCCATATCTTATTCTAAATGACATGTATGACTAATCTATTACAAAATAACCTCTATTATTTATAATGAGTTCCATGGATAGGCATAGGAAAAAATGATGGCACACATCTAGGATAAACACATATTGAACCACTAAGACAATAGGTAAAACATGTAGGGTCAATTTTAGATCTTAATTATACTAAAAGCATGGTGGAAGATCCATATAGTTATAACACTCCTTTATATTGGGTCGCATACATTAGACCAAGATGGTTTTCTATAAATGTTAGAATTAATGAGGTGCTAGCCCCACTATCTACCAAAAAATTAGTCACTAAAGATTTAACAATGATTACTAAAATGTAGAAAGGAGGAGGTTTGACCATCTTGTATGATTTCCCCTTACTAGGTCATTTGGTCTCATTAGTGAGAACCATATTTTCCTTGTTTGGTTCCTTCTTAGGAACCTTGATATTTGATAATATTTGTTCAAGGATGTCTACCTAACTAGGCATGGAGAACACATCCCACATTGGTGCACTCACATTGGACCTTTTCTTTTGTTCCACAATGTTGATGGGTGAACCACAAACCTTTGGTTGTGCTTTGGGAACCATAATTGTACTTTTAATTTGTGATGTTTAGGAAATAAAGGCATTCCCTTGATTTTTATTACTTAGATCTATTGGTAAATTTGGAGCAATAATAGGTTCATTTGGCTTTGAAAATAGTTGAGTAGCAGTAGGAGGCTCCTTGGCTATTTCCTAACTACTATCCATATTTCTTATCTTGAACCTTGTATTTGTTACCACTAAAATATATGCTTGGGTAGAACTCACCTATTGATTGAGTTCATAACACTCATCTTGTTCATAATTTACCATTGTATCACCCAACTAGCTTGGTCCTTGATCAGGGCTTTGACCTTGTTGAGGCTCTTCTAGTTTTGTCATCATGGTCACCTCTATGTTTTGAACCATGAGTGCTTGGTTTTACCCATAGTTAGCAGCCTACTACCATTATTCATAGAAATCTTGATTGAAGTTAGTGTTTAAGATAATGGATTCCCCAAAATATTCATTCTAAGGCATGGTATTATTAGCTTCTTCAGTAAAATTATTTTGAATAGGGACCAAGTTGTTGTAGGTGCTTGAAATATTTGGGTTATAGTTTATCTATTTAATGTAGTTAGGTTTCCCTTGTCCTTGTCCCTAACCTTGACCTTGGCCTTGGCCTTAGAAATTTACTTTATAAGGTGGCTTATTTTCTTGATAATATTGTTTTTGAGGTTGATATGAGGCTTGGTAAGGCATATTGAAATATTTTTGCCTCTTAATATTCACTAGTTCATTTCTTAAGGACCAAAACAAGATCTTAAGCTCTTGAAAGTTTTTATGTTCTTGCTTAGGTGAGGATATAATAACAATTATAGGCATAGGAGTAAATAAATCAAGGGGAAGAATAGAAATAGGATATGGTATGATTTTAGGTAACAAAGGCATTGGTGGTCTAGGTGTAAGCTTGTTAGTCTACACTAGATAATTATCTTCTTTGATTGCCACCTCATATGCATTCAACAATGTGTTTCCTCCTATAGACTGGATCATTATTAAGGGATTTGAAATAGTAATAAGAATCCAAAGTTAGGGGTAGGCCTAACAAAGTCTAGGATTCTATCCTAAGCTTTTTTAACCTTGTATTAATGTCTTTCATGAATTCATGAGGAGATATTTTTATTGTGGTCAACTTCTCTTCAAGTGACAAATGGTCACTTTTATTCTCAAATATTTTACACAAAGCCTCTCCTAATTGGTCCCATGTGGAAATTCAATTAGAAACAATGATTATATAATATCTGAATCATTTACCTTTGAAATAAATAGATAATAACCTAATTTCCACATTTTCCTTATTGATGTCATGAATGTTGCAAAAGTTATCTATATCCACGAGGTGTTCAGAAGGGGTTATAGGTTGGTCTCAAATAAAATAAGGGACACATTTAAGTGATAATAATAGATTAGGATCATATTTAGAGATTGATAAATCACTTTTTCCATTAAAATCCACAAAATCTCTACGGATTGCCATGGCTATGAAAGGGTTTAACAAAGACCTCCTTGCAGGGGTAAGCCTTAAAAGTGATTTAGGAACAAAGTTGCCTTTATATGGATGTGTATTAGAAAAAAATTACCTTTTTATTGAATTTTAAGGAAATTAAACAAATTCAAATGGAATAACTCCAAAATTTGATCTTGTAGTCACCTTTGGCATGAAAGACAACTACTGCTCTGCACTAGAGTGTTTATTATTCTTTTGGAGTCACTAGATGTTGTTTGAAGAAGCTATAACTACTATAAATTAATCATTTTTTTTCAAATTTGGATCCCACTACACATGATAAAAATTGGTGTATCATCAATCTACACCCTTAGAGAGGGTTCTTTAGGATCTCTCAAATTGAGCTACACTATTGGAATAATCCTAGGTTGTGGGTCACCTAAGGTGGATTTGGACCTATAGAGAAGGCTAGATTCCTCTTGATGGATCACCTATAATAATGTTTTCACTGATAAAAGGGTTAGAGAGGGGGTAGGGGTTCCTAATAAATCTTACAAGGTTATTCATCAAACTTAAATGAGGCTCTCACATGCATAATATAGACACTGAGGAAGCATATGATACTGCTAGCTCACACAATCTCATAAGACTAGCTAGTTGCATAAGTGTTTCATAAAATAGGTTCAAAAATTAATGAATTAAGGAAAATAGGAGTTCTAATACTCACTAAGAGATTACATCAATGGTGTAAATAACACTAACTTATACCTACAACTAACTTTAAAACACCTAGAAACGAGCAAAAAATAAGGACAATGGGCATGGAAGATTCCCCTTCATATTGCCATCATGCACAAGATTAAATACACATAATTCAAAGGATAGATATAGATAAATATACAATTTATTTATTCAAGAGGTATCATATAAATTTTTATATGGTCTAGCCTTACCAAATGAGAGCTTCTGCTCTTATAGAATTGAGAGAGAACTTCTATCAAAAGTGAGAGTGTTTCTTCTAACAACTAAAAGAGAGTGTTTAAAAAATGGGAAGAATGGGTAATATAAAGAAGGGGAGAGGAGAAAATAATGGAAGCATGAGTATATAAAACAATCAATGAATTATCACTAATTTTATTGAATTTTGAACCATCTTTTATCCACTTAGGACTAATCCTTCCTCAACAAGCTAGCCTTCATTTGTCCTAATAGCCACCAAATTATTTCATTGATTGAGAAACACACTAGAAAATAGGAGTGTATCTAAGGTGATGAGTCATGATCTTAATTATGAATTAAAATCCTTAATATCTAAATAACATTTAATGATCTAATCTCTACTCTGTAATTCCTAAATCTACTCCTTAAATTTCTATTCCATCTCCCACATGTATTATATGGACAAAGTCCTCATACCTTGAACTTGATAGAGCCATGCCATGTCTACTTTGGGTGGGTTTTTTATATATATGACCATATTAAAGGAGGAGACACTCTTTCACATCTACCCCTAATCAAAACATGAGCATAGGTTTATTGTAGATTAAAAACTAAACCGTTTTATTGGTTTTCCTATAGTTAATATGTCAATGTAGATCCATAGGTTGTGTAGTCTTGATTTTGAACTATGTTACATTTAAATAGACCTATTTTAAATTTTAACCCTATGAAATCCAATCAATTATTATATGTGATGTTAAAAAAGTGATAAATCCAAGTTTACATACTCTAGATCCTCCAATAGAGGTCTTGACTAAGCTCTAATGGCATCCTTTAAAGTATTTGCCTTGGTTCAACCTTAGTCAAATTTGACCTCTATTTTAAGTCCTTCAGCTTTTGAATTTTGATGTCAGCTATTGATATTTAATACACATGTTCTAACATGATTTGTTAGATCTATATTATATACTAAATCATTGACCTTTCACTCACCATTGATCTTTTTCTTGTGATTGAATGAACATCATTAGATCTGCTTTTTCAGGCCCAGTTGATCTTGATTTATACAAATGAATGTAAGCCATAGATCTTATGATAGTTTGACACACTTAAGACACTTATAAATTACATATTTGTCTTTAATATTTTTTGACCTTTTGAATCACCACTAATTTTTTATGTTGAATCACATGATTAAACATGTACCATAGATCTGTTTGGGCCCACTAAAATGTTAATCACCACACATCATTGATATTTATCACATGATTAAATGTGCACTATTGGATATTATTTTTAAATATAAAAGGATATGTTATGAGGCTCAAATTTGATGTATATGCACATGTTTAAAGATTTTTAAATCCTAATGGTTAATTGTTATAGCTTTAACTTGAGCTCACCATGCACATTTCATTCTACAAGTCTAACTTTAAAGACTTAGATCTTGATATAGATAACTTAGCAAGACATTAAATTTGTAAAGAATATTCATGGAATGAAGAACACCATGTCCATGTGGTCTTTTTTCCTGAGAGACTTTCCCAAGTGTAGTTATTAAATACACATTCAATTTGATCTGTCCATTTCTACATGAGATGTTTGCAATAGTTTGGCTCTTCTAGACTTATGTAAGAACTTTCAAGGTTCAAACTAAGTTTTTGAGACCTATGAAACCCCATTTATGTCCATGAAGGTCATGATCACCATGAGAACCTATTGATACTTTTCACCTTGAAATCCTAGACTTACTTCTAATCCATTTGATCATTTACTTAATTAGGAACTCTATTTAGCTAATCACTCCATAATAAGACCTATAGAAACTAATCCATCTAGGTGAGTTTCCATATGTAGGCAAAAATTAGCCAACATGTCATAATCATACAATTGGTATCCCACCCAAGGTTCAAACACTCGGTAGTAGTCTCATAACTAGTTTTTGCCATCCTATAATAAATAATGGTCTCACCCTTCATAACCATGGTAATAATCATGGATAAATAGCCAATGTTGGTTTATTTAAAATATTAGATTCTCATAATAGCAACAACTATATAAACATCAACAACTAGATCTAATGCCAAATAACCAATCACCTCTTAGGGAAACATAATTACATGCCCAACCTATGTCAAATGCTACCAATAAGTTGGTAAAACTAGCATAAACTAATGAAATAATATAAAATCCAACAAATACCCTAGATATTAAAGAAGTGTATCTTCACTTAAGATGCATTCTTCCACAACCAATCTCACCCATGATTACTAAACTATTTAAAGAAACCCTAAATGATCATAGCAATACTCATCCACTCCAATCCATGACCACTCCTAAGAAAGTTATGATAGAAAACAAAAAGAACCTAATCATCCTCATCTGGTTGAGAGACTGAGCATACCAAATCCCAAGTCAAATCCTAGATTTAAACTCATAGGAAAAGTAAAAAACATGTGTCTAAAGATTCCAATCCTTCAAGCTATTAGGGATTTACCTATCTACACCAAATTTTTCTATGATCTTTTCTTGAAGAAACCAAATAATAAAATAAAATACCCCAAAATCATTCAATTTCTTAGTTAACTTATATACATTATGTTTGGAAGCATGGTTCCCATAAAATATGTTGATCCATGAAGTCTTGTAGTTAATGTTAGCATCGAAGGACAAACCATCACTAACTCATTAATAAATTTTGGAGAAACCATTAATGTTATCAATATAGAAATAATGTATAATTTATAACTCATACACTTATGCCTAACACCTAATGTCTTATAAATAGATAACATATCAACCATTAAACCTAACAGGACCATAAAAGATGTCACTATTATTTTGGATTCATGAGAGTACTTAGCTAACTTCATCTTTTTACATCTTAGGAGCAATTTAGGAGTTTAACCTTTGATATTAGGAAGACCATGGTTGGCCATATCTAATACATTCATTGGTTTTAGGTCTAGTAATATGCTGATATGAAATGGTAATGGCATAAATAAACTAGTCTTATACCCAAAACTAATCATATTTTAAAGAGGAACAACCAACTTGGGTAGATAAAATAGATGAAGGATATTATTTACACACCTTATGCACACTTGACTAAAGTATATCATTGATAAATCAATAATATGAAATTATTCTTTCCAATATCTTATTAAATTCCCATCAAATGGATTTTCTAGCACACAATATATTAGAATCCACACCCTAACCTATTTAAAATGTCCTTTCTAAAACTAGTCTATATTATATTGAAAGGAACATTAGGATATTCCATATATCTTACACTGTCATTATAACTATGATCCATTTATTGGAAACATATAAACCATGATGGATCTATACAAACAAGTGGAATTTCTAAGAGAGAAACCTCTAAATATGAATAAATAATTGATAGTTAGATCAAAAAAACCAAGCTACTTAGAATGCTTAGGAAGAAAATAATAATTTGCTTGGGATTATAATGATATGAAAGGAATCCCTCTTAAATTTTGCACCCATCACATCTATATAAAATAAGAATGTAAACCCATTCACCAACCTCAATGTAAAATAAACCATGTAATCAAAGACATAATCAAAATTAAATTGTAGGAACTCTTGGATGTAGGCTTCATCTACCCTATCTATGATAGTCGATGGGTGTCACCCCTAGTGATTGTACCCAAAAATGAAGTTAAGTGGAAAATTTACATAGATTATAGGGAATGAGATACAACAACAAGAAAGGATCATTTCCCTCTCCCATTCATTAATCAAGTGTTTGATACATTAGTAGGGAACAAGTATTTTTACTTGCTTGATGGATACTCCCATTCACTAATCAAGTATTTGATACATTAGTAGGGAAGAAGTCTTTTTCAATACTTGATGGATATAGTTTATATAATCAAATTAAGATAACACTTTATGTTCAAGATAAAATAATTCTCACATGCCCCTATGGTAATTATAAATATGCAGTATTACCATTTGGTCTATGCAATGATCCATCCACTTTTCAACAAGTTATTATAAGCACATTTTTTGATCTCTTCAATTATTATTTAAAAATATATATGGATGGATTCATAGTCAATGGGGAGATATATGAATAATCCATTAAAAACCTTGATAAATACAATTAATTATTCTAATATTAATAATTATCCTTAGTCATGAAAAGTCAAACATGTTAATGACCAAAGAAATCATTTTTTGGACATGACATTTCACATGTAGACATCAAAGTAAACTCTACTAAAATTAGTATAATCAAGGACTTAACCATATCATAAAAGCCAAGAGATGTCAAAAGTTTTATAGAAAATAATGGCTATTATAGATGATTCATCAAGAACTTCAACCAAAACACAACAACATTGTTTTTGTCTCTTTCTAAAGATGTCAATTTTGTGTATACTAATGAGTTTCAAATAGTTTTTTAGGAACTCAAAGATATAATAAAAAAAACTACCATACTGAGAGATCCTAACTAGATAAAGCCTTTCAACATCCATACAAATGCATCAAACACTCCATTAGGATTTTTCTTTGGATAAAAATATCAATCTATGAGTTATTCCATCTACTTCATTAGTAAGAATCCCCATAGGGTTGAACTCAACTACACAATAAATAATAAATAATTTCTTGTTATGGTTTATGCCATCAATAAATTTAGACCCTAAATTATTAGATATCAAGTTTTCATTCACATAGATCATGAAATAATCAAGTATTTAATGAAAAAGCCTATAATAACATGTAAAATAGTCATATGGTTACTTTTGATGTAGGAATTTTAGATCACCATTGAGGATAGACTAGGTAAAAAAGATGTAGTTGTAGACTTTTTATCTCTATTATAGTGTAATGGGAAAAGCCCTATTATTGCTGAATATTTTTCATATCAACATATTTTTTCATTAACTATTAAAATGAATTTGTTTTTATATATTTATAACTATTTATCTATAACATCTTTCCAATAATAGTTTTCACCAAAGGAAAAGCAACACTTGATCCTATAAAGTAGACATTACTCATGGATCTCAGGATATCTCATTACTACTATCCCAACATAAGTTATGAGGGGATGAATATAATAGGATGTCTTTTACATCCTAAAATAATGTCATGATGAAGCCTATGGGGGTCATTTTGTTTCTAAAAGAACAATTATCAAGATCCTTAACATTAGATACTATTAGCCTACATAAGATAAGGATTCCATGATGTACACTCATAAGTGTGATACAGGCCAATATATGGGAAAACCCACACATTTAGATGAGATGACATTGCAACCTCAACTGATTATAGATATTTTTTATAAGTGGGGGATTGGTTTTATGGGCCCTATATATCCGAAGTCCAATAATAAAGAGTACATCTTGATCTATATTGATTATATCACTAAGTGGGTTGAGGTGAAAGATTGAGCCCATGCCAGAGATGAAAAAATATCATAATTATTATATTATGAAATCTTAATTTATTATGGGGTACTACAATAAATTTTACATATATCAAGGACCATATTTTATATCATATCACATAACTACTTTGGTCAAATAATATGAAATCAGACATAAAAAGTCCACTTCTTACCACCATTAATTTAATGGATAGATGGAAGTCATAAATAGGGAATTCTAAAATATTATAATTAAAATAGTTGATGTACATATAAAATATTACGTAGATCATCTTCACTAAGTAGTATGGGATTATTATATTATATGTAATACCACACATAGTTTCATCCCTTATGAACTAGTCTATGATAGGAAGCATCTTTTGACAATTGAGTTTGAAGATAAGATATTAAGGATAAAACTAGAATTGAGACTAGATCTCTCATAATCTTAAAAATATAAAATATTGTGGATAAATAATTTAGATTTACTTTAAAATGGGGCACTACATCACATTAAAGTTATGCAACAACAAATAATTGGATGGCATGATAAATACACCAAGACTCAAAAATTATAGCTAGGCGATTGGGCTTTACTTGTTGACTCAAAATACAAATGTGATAATAATAAACTCTAAATTTGGTGGCTTGTTATGTTTTAGATAATATATTTGTTAAGTTGTAGACTATGGACCTTGTCCACTTTTGTATACTATTTAATGGCCATTAGCTCAAATTATACAATAAGCCTTTTACTAAGGACACTCTCACTTTCTAGCTTATTAATTAACCTTATTTGTCTCTCTTTATGAACAATAATGAAATTATTCTTATTATACAATGGTATTTATTTAAACCCTTCTTTTCCACTTGTTAGGAATAAACTAGGTTTTTTTAGCCAATACTATCATGCCATATGATGAGGTATAGTATGTAAACAATTCTGATTGATCAACTATTTCTAGATTATTAATGAAAATAATAAAAAAACAAAAGAAAAAGAAAAAAAATTAATAAACATTTAATTTTAGTACTTTAATCACATCATTATTATTTTATCAACAAATATTATTAATGCTACAAGATGAATATATGTTGTTATAGGATGATTTTATGTTGTTACAAGATGAATTTATAATTCTACATCATGACTTTTTGTTTCTCCACTATCAATTTTTATTGCTATAGGATGCATTTATGTTACTCCAAGATCAATTTTTATCACTACAAGATGTAAATTGGTTTGTTATGGCATACCCTAGCCTCTTGACAACTATTGTGGAATGATTTAAGGTCTATTTTTTACATATGTTGCCATATTGATAAAAGGATTTATGTAGTAATTAAAATAGGACACTCTAAACCTACTCACTTCAACAAACAATGAGAACTATATCTATGTGTCCAAATGTAATTGGTTCTTTCAGAATGTATAAATATTTCTCTTATTAGTTGGTGGATGCACAAACTAATTTTGATACCATTACATGAATTTTTTTATTTACAATCCTTAGGAATTCTATATTAATTTATTATAGGTGACATTCACTCCAATGTACCATATTAATAAAATACATTTCTCAGGCACTTGAATCCACATTCAACTGGTCACCATCATCCTCCACTATCATCAACCATCTATAACAACAACCACTTTATCCACATCATATCTGACAATCATTCCTCACTACACAGTGGCATGATGACATCATCCATGTATCTTACCAAATGCACATATCCAAGTAATAAATAATCATGATTAATAAGGTATTCATTTTAATTTTTCTTGAAGCATCTATTTTAACTATTCTTTTATATAGTAAATATGATATCATAGTGATATAATTGATTAAATATTATTATGGGAACCCTTGTAGCAATCTGTTTAATTGAATTTTATATTAAAAATCCCATAAATACTTTATTATAACAAAAAACCCATTCCTATTCATCCCATTGACTCCATCTAACATGCCATGATCTTACATCAATTTAGGATGAGTGATCTGGTAGTTGGGGGGGATAATTTATATAATTACAAAGATAGTATTGCACAACCACCTTGAGATATGGAATGTGGGTATTCATTTCCTAAAAAGGAAAGAATTAAGCCTAATAGTCTTAAATCCTTACATTTCCATTTCATCTACCCAAATTTGGTATCTTGCATTAACATTCTTGCTTTCCAAAACCCAATTTAGTAGTTCACTCATTATAACTTACTAGATTCATATTCGTGGGTTGTGATTATGTGAGAAATGAATTGATAAGCCTCACACTTATGCTACATCAACTACATGTCATAAAAATATTTCAAAATATAGGGTGGCTAACATATTTTAAAAATATTGCAAGCTACAATTAGAGTATAGTTGAATAATTTTCTAATTCACTACATAATGATTTGGCTATTGTGAAAGGCATGAAAATAAGGATAATAAAGGAACTCATCAGTAGGGTGACTAGGTTACCCTATAGTGGAGACTTATGAAAGGATAAATTCAACATAGAGGTATAAATACAAATATTTTTCCAAAGGAATGAGTACTTAAGCTCTTCAAAACAAGGGACTAGCTATATATCATTACCTCATGTATCGGCTAGAGAAGTTTTTTTCATTGTGAGATATTTTACATGTGAAGGTAGATATTCCATTTTGTATGGAACCCACTTCAAATATTTGAATCAATTCATGGATGGAACTAGAATAAATTTTCCAAATTTTATATTAAATATGTTAAGAATATTGGCCATATAATTTCAAAAGGGTAATCCAAAACTACTTACCCATCACTATTTGATTCCACTAATTTTACAAGATTGCCTAAATAGAAATAGACCTAACCTAAATTAGAAATAGTTTCTATAAATTATTGCAGTAGAATAAAGTGAGGAGGAAGAAGACGGTAGTGAAGAAATTAAATAAGAAGAAGATGAGGAGGTAGTTGTATAAGAGTTTAAAGAATAATAAAGATAGGATATACCTTTAGAAGTAGATGTGGATATGCCCTTTACACAAGAACATATAGTTAAAACAAGAACTTGTATCCACAGAAGATATTATGGTCATACAAGAACTCACAACAAAATCTTCAAGGGATAATGAAAAATAAAGAAGAAAAGAAAATTTGTCCTTAAATCTTATTCATTATATGGGATAAAATATATATTGCCTCCAAAATCTAGATCTCTTAATAAATCCAATCAAACACAAGTTTACAAAAGGAGATCTCAAAGTTTGTGATGGAAAATACAAAAGAAATCAACACCTAAAACCCCTATTGTAATACACATCATTAAAGTGTCCTTTGATGAGGAAGATAAAGAAACTAATATTAAATAATATAGTAGTGAATAGCCTTATTCCTCATATAGATAAAAAGATAAAGAGATGGATGATGAGGAACACTCAGCTAAAGGAAAAATACATTCAACTAATAAAAAATAATAGTTAGGATAGATTAGTAATTAATACATGGGATAATAATAGGGTGAAGGGAATGAAACCATGTAGGTATAAACTAAGGATGCATTACAAGAACAACCTATAGTGTCCCTAAATCAATATTCCCAACTCTTAATCTAGAATTTTAATAATTTGAGTTGCAGAGGAAGAAGCTAAAGGAAAAGGAAAGCCATGGTTTGGACACATTGGTAGTACTAACATCAAAACTAAAGGACCTAATTGTCACAACTGAGTCCCAACCTAAATAATTTGAATAAATAACACCAGTGGTTCATACCCATCCTTAAACCAAAACATTTACCTCCATAACCATTAAAAATAAAAGGTAGAGTACACCATTTACTCTCTCCACTAGTGTGAGCCAATCTATAGATAAATTTGTTCAACGGTTTAAAAATTTGAAGAAATGAAATGTTGAGTTAAATAAGAAATCTCAAAATGATGAGGAGAAAATAATGAAACTAAAATAAAGGATAGAGGAAATGACCAAAATAATAGAACAACTTATCAATTGTAGCCAACTAATAGGATATACTCCATATACTTAGAAGAACAATGTCTTAAATTCAAGTTTATGAGGATCTATTGTGATATACCATGTGAAGTATTAGATCATAAAAAATTATTTGATGTATATAGTAATAGAGTAGTAGAATAATAATCCCAACTATGTGAATTTTATATCCAATATTATGTTGTACCTCATAATCAAAATTAGAACCCTAAATTTTATATGGGGTATGTTTCATTGAATGCATTTTCCTCATATATGGCTACTGAGTGTCAAAGAGGCCAATAAATTGCATTGATGATTAGAGGGGAATCCAAAATTCCAAAGGACATAATTTAGGACTAGGTTATCCTAATGAATAAAACATAGGATTCTTCTTGGTTTATAGAGTAGTAGTTGGAAGATCAAAAATATTAATTTGGATTAATGGCTTTTATAGGAGCAGAAACATGAAAATATTACATATCTAGGTTGGGGGAACTCACCATAGAGCTAAAGAAAAGAGAGCCATATTTTCTATATAATTTAAATACAAAATTTTAAGGGATATATATATATATATATATGTATGTATATATATATATATATATGTATATATATATATATATAAAGTATTTTAAAAAGTAAATGGCCAAATATGCTAGCTATCATGTTTCAACCTCCCCCATTATAATATCCTATACCATATTGGGAGGTTAAGTAGTAATTGGATAATAATAAGGAAGATCAAAATTGGAGATGATATGAAGAAAATAGGGCTTCTACGGTGAGAGGTATAGTGGTTCTTGGGAACCATTAAACTTAATATATGTATTTGAAGTAGAGATACAAAGAATGATTGCTTGAGGATAAGTGACATATTAAGTTAGGGGGTGTGATGATCCCAAAAAATGGAATGTTTTGAGGACTTATTACCTACCTATAGCTCTACCTAAACTATGCATTTTTGAGACTATCCCTTATATATTCCTACCCAAAATAGTATAAATACATGATAGTTATATACTATTATATTTATTAGAGTAATGAGATTTTGATTTATGATTTAAGTAAATATGATTATATTTTCTTATGTGGTTATTTTTTATCATATTTTTTTTATAATTTCAAAATAAAATAGGGATATTCCATGAGCAATTCAGGTCAACACATTCTATAACTGAAGGATCCTGTGTCAATGCCTCTTGTAGCCAAAAAATAATATATCAGCACATCCTATAGCCACATGGTTGTAGTTATGATAAAAATAGTCTGAAGAATATGAAACTACCAATTCAATCATCCATAAAAGATAAACAAATTCTAACATGCCTGCATCTACTAGAATATGGATAAAAGTTAACTTTCCTAGGCTATCTACTACCTTCCAAAACTGTAAAGGATATAAAAATTAAATTTGACTTCATGAATGAATTTTTTTAGGTGTCTCTCAAAAAAAATATTATTAATGACTCATCATATTCTATACATTTCATTGGGTAGAGTTTAACCTCTATAAACAATTTTTATTCATGCAGATGAGCATTCTCATTAGAGATATGTCTTTTATATTCTTAGTTATGTCATAAATGTAAAAATACCACCTCTAATATAAAATTAATATAGCAGAGATGTGGAAGGTATTAGGAATTTGTTTTGAGATTAGAAGTGTTGAAGCATAGTAATAAATCCAATTGAGAAAAATCTTTAATTGTTAAATGACATGAATAAAGACAACATTTTGAATTAATCATATTTTTTGTTAAGATGAATATTGAAGCTCAAGGCTCATAGAAGAGGTCCCCCTTAAGAATAATTAAAGTAGAGATCATAAGAATTAATATAGATAAGTAATTTTTTTATTTATCTAATTACATATTATGATTTTACATGTGTGTGTGAGAGAGAAACTACATTTAATTAAGTGATTTATAATAATTTATAGGGAAACATCCAATCCAATTGTTTTATTAATTTAATTCATTTTGTGAAAGTATTATTCATTTTCAAATATTTCTATTTTTTGCAATTTACTTTCATAAGTCCTAGACTACAACTAGAAATAGTGAAATTAGAAAGTTTAGTGTGCACATATAGTGAAGTCATCCTATCAAGCCAATGTCCATGGGTTGAAAAATAATGAAATACTTTTTTAAGGTTACCATAGCCATCCCAACCCATGCGGCTTAAGTTTCATGTACTACATCTATTAATGAGTAAGTAAAAATACTACTTATCAAGAGGGTATAATATTATTAAATATATTAATAATATCAAGGATAACATCTATTTCTATAAGCTATCTCAGATTACCAAATAGAGAGAGTTGTTACTCAAAGCTTTGACTAGAAGATCATCAATTCAAAACTCAAAAGATATGCATAAAAATATGGTTGTTTATAAGAAAAATCCTAAGGAACCACCTTTTATATTAGCAATTAGAATGTTGAGAAAGAACATGCATATTTGTTTGATTTATGTAGTTGCCTCAGTGATTTTGATGACTATAATTGTATGCAAGAAACTAGGTTTGACCCCAAATAATCCAAAAAGAGTGGTCCTACAACTAGATGAGTCTTCTATCTCATGTGTTGGAGAACTAACAAATATCCACATCTATCTTGCACCTAAGCCACATGTATAAAAATACATAGATATTTTAGTTGTTGACATTTTGAAAGATTATGTCTTGGCATTGAGTTGTGATTGGTCAAAAACACTAAATGGGTATATGGATACAAATTTTTCACACATGGTTACCTTGGAAAGGAGTAACGAATCAGATATGAGCATATAGTGAACTAAAGATGAAGTACCTATTCACAAAATATAATTCTAAGAATGAAAATTTTGAATTTATATCTTCACATGTATGTGTGTACACTTTCATTACTAAGAAAGAACGTCATGAATAAGAATTTTAATGTCACTCTTAGTTATGGACTTTCTATTTTGATGGAGCCTGATAAAAATAATGTTTAAGTGTTAGCATAGTATTGATTGATCTAGAAAATAAATAATATATAGTTTCCTATAGGCTTAAATTTACTTGCACTAATAATAGTGTTATGCATGAATCTCTGATCCTCAACCTATAGTTTTCAATAAAGCATAATGTCAAGCAGTTGTAGATATTTCATGGTTTAAAACTATTTGTAAACAATATTAGAAATAAATATCGAGGAAAACTTACTTACTTGAAGAATTACAAGCACTGAACATGGAACTTAACTGAATCCTTATAAACATTCAACATTAGGGCCATCCCAAGGGAAGGAAACTAGAAAAGAGATTCACTATAAACTTGAATAGCCAATCTAGCACCACTCTAGGAATCTAAAATGCATAAATTATATTTGACTTTGGTTTATTTCCCCTCTATCCTAGACAATGCTAATAGATTCCAATTATTTTCTGATGATCAACAAATTATACAATTCATGAATAGTTCTCAACTCTTTGAATCCAAGTTGATAGAACAAAAGGATGTTGAACCCATGCACATTTAAGATCTAAGAGAAGATAGTGTCTTATAATTGAAAGACAACATCATCCCCATGGGGATGGTCTCCTTAGAGTAATATTTCAATGTGGATCCAGAAGCTTAAAAAAACTATAATAAAGTGTCTGAGTTCATTTTATCAAGGAGAATATAAACAATATCCAACATCCCTAATATGTAAACATTGTCTTGAGTTATACTAAATGTGAAAAATAGAAGTTGAGGGGTTTGATGACATAATACAAAGACATAATTGAATTGAAATATAAATATATTGAGGTATTCAACCCTAGGGTCATCACACATATCATCCCACTAAATACATAAAATAATCCCTTCAAGCAAAGACAAAGACCAACAAATCCAATCTTAGATCCTCTGATCCAGACTATAGTATAAAATCTATTGGATGTAAGGATTATCTTTGTAGGAATTATACTTGGGTATCCAAATTAGTGCCTACAATGAAGATAAATGGAGAGATTAATATCTATGTGGAATTAAAAAATTTGAAATTAACATCATTAAATGATAACTATTTATTTCTCTTCATAAATGAGGTAGTCCAAATGGTTACTAGATCTGACATGATGTCTTTCTTGGATGTATTCTTAGGTTATAATAAAGTGCAACTAGAAGTATATGAAAGAATGAAAACTATCCTCACCACCAAGTGGATAAATTTTACATTAAAAAAGATGCCTTTTGGCCTAATCAAAGTAGGAGTAACCTTCAAGCGAGATATGAAATTTAGATTTTAGGGACTCATTGGAAATGTGTCATCATCTATATGGATGACTTAACAATGTTTTTTAAAGAAAGAGATGATCATGTAGACCTTATTAATAATTGTTTTGATGGGTTTAGAATATATGGAGTGTCACACAATCCAAATAAGAACATCTTCATATTCACTAAAATAAAATTATTTGTCCATGTCATTACTAAGGATGGGATATCCATTTAGCTAAAAAAATATAGACAATTTCCAAGCTGACACCTCTTAATATCAAGAAAGAGTTTAATTATTTATTTGGTAAGATAAACTTTGTAAGTAAATTCATTCATACATCTTTAGATATTGATAACCCATTAAATTTCATGTTGAAACAATATGATAAAATAGAATGGACTATAAAGTCTAAGAAAGATTTCAAATATTGCAAAACCCTATTACTTAGGATCTATTTCTAATGAGCCCATATTTCACTAAATATTTGTACCTTTATTCATTTTCCTTATATCACACTATAGAAATTTATTAAAATAAATGTTATACAGCAATTAACATCCAATTGCTTTAATGCACATGATCCTAAAAGATATAGAGTTCAAATACTCAGTCACAGATTAAAAAATATATACACTAATAAAAGATGTTAAAATTCCTAGACATTATATTATAAGGAACAAGATGTATTCCATAATTTTTGAACTATTTCTCAAGATAACACTCATCCATAATGAATTGGGAAAAATAAGATTTAAATGGATGGAAAAATTATAGGAGTTTGATATTGAGATTAGTACAACCAAGATGGTGAGAGACCAAATAATCATCAGATCATGATTAAATTTATTCATGCATTTATATTGAACAAATAAATGAGACTCAGGGTAGCTAGTGGTAAATGGTATGCTCAAATTATCCACTACTTACTCATGGGTATATGTCCTTTTAAACTAAACAAAGAGTATAGACAAGACCTTAGGCTGAAATTATCACATTATATGATAAATCAAGGATTCATATAATAGAATTAATATGGATTCACATACTTAAGGTATGTTGTAAAAGAAAAATATGTATACATCCTAAACAATATACATCAAAATATAGGTAGTGGACATTCCTCAATCAAAGAGAAAACCCTAAAAATATTAAGGATAGGATAATACTAGCCTATAATTTTCAAATGTTCACATAACCATGTTAAGACCTAGCATGAATTCTAGGTGTTTGGAATTAGGGAAGTTAATTTTTCCATGTATCTATAACTAGTTATTGAAGGATTCCCTTTTTTCAATGGGTTCTTCACTTCATTGGGTTGATAAACTCAAATTCTTTAGTAGGCCCACAAATTTATCCTAATGTCTATTCACTATTACATTACATGTATATAAATTATGTTCACTAAGAATTCTACATCACTTGATTTTATCAAATTTTTGGAAGAGAACATACTAACCATGTTTGGTACTCTAATCTCCTTAATTTTTTTTATAACAATCCAACTTTCCAATCTATTTATTTGAATGGGTGGGCCTAGAAAAACCAAATCACCATAGAGTTTTCTTTAAATTATAATCCAAAAATAAATGGACTAGCTAAATCTAAAAAAAGGAATCTAATGGATTCCATAAATAAGTCAACACATGAAAAACCAAGGGACTGGAATTTTTTACTAAAGTATGAACTATGGGAAAATAGAATATGGAATAAACAATCCCTCAAGGCTTCACACTTTTGACTAGTGTATGGATAACAACCAATTTTCCCCATCACTCTTAAAATACTAGTTTACTAATTTATGCAATAATTCATGGGGGAAGATGAAAGAATCAAGTCTAAACCACTTGATAGAGTCTATATGGAAGATGCACAAACTAAAGCACCTTATAGCTTCAACAAACACCAAGACATTGTCAAAACATGGTTTGACAAAAGATCTAAGATTAAGGCCTTAAAGATTTCAAACCTATTAATTTTATGGGATACATCACATGATAAGAAACTAAAAAAATTATAAGTTCACTTCATTATTGATCGAGCCATATAAAATATCATAGATACTAGGTACCAATGCCTTTCAGTTGAAGTAGCTAAAAGGTAATGACCTCACTTTTCTAGTCACTAGACAATTTTTGAAATATTATTTCATGTCTACTCCAACTAGAGTGATTTTTAATGACTATAAGTGAAGATGTAGACATAGGATTAGAATATTTTTATTAATTTATATATTAGGTTTCCTAATTTCTACAATAGATTTCCAACTTTTTAGGCTAATATTTCATGTTTTCATAGACTAATGTTTCCTACTTTCTGCATTTTGCTTTGTATAGATTAGTTATATATTTTTAGATTAGTTTTCTATAAATTTTAGAAAAAACCAACTGATTTCCTATGCTATAAATACACAAGTCTTGCTAAAAATTAGGGTACAATGCAAAATGAAGTGCAATTGGTATTTATAAGGATTTTTTTTATATCACTTGAGATTATGATATTAAGGTATGTGTTATGATTGAATTAAGGTTATGCTTAGATTGAATGAGTTTTCTAGGCCTTTGGGTTTTACTATGATATACTCATGAAAATTATACAAATATTTTCTATTTCCAAATATTAATTACACTATTGCATGCTAAAACTTGTATGGGAGGTAATAAGCATATAAATGGATGCACACTGGTAGGGATGTGTTGAATAAAATGTATTTTTATTATACATAAACCTAGCCAATGGTATTTCCTAACCCTTCTTATATATGTGTTTTGTAATAAAAAATCTTGAAAATTTATAGAAGATGGGTGATTCAAGTAATCTCTACTGAGGCTATGGATGATTTGTTAGTAGTAGAGTAATGCTTAGAGTAGAATAAGAGGTATTTCTAATAGGACTATGGGCAATTATTTGACAACCAAGAAATTCCTAATCTTGACATACTATTTGGTTATAAAATATAAAGCCAAAACAAAACCTATACTATTTATCAATGACTTTGTCAAAACTATCATAACAAGGGGAAAATAAATATCACAAAATGACACACATACATCCAAGGAGTGAAAAAGGTTAGTATATTACATGGGGAAGGAGGAGTTCTTTTCCAAGGAATGATTTACTTATTATGTATTTTTAACAATTAAAATTATGTTACGGTGTATTACTGAGATTATGGATTATCAAATAGTCAGGTGTACTTCCCCACTGAATCATCTTTGGTTATGCCTTAACACACACATGCCCTATTTTTTCAATTCAAATAGAGACCCACTACTATTTGAGTATCCTTAATCAAGGTCATATGATCCTTATATAACCATGGTATTGATATTGATATGGGTAAGTATAAGGCAGTCTTCAACATCTAAATCTATAAAATTTCTAAGTATGAAAATCAAAGCTTGGACCTTAATTTTGATTTATTTTAGACCAAAGGATTTCATAATTATTTTTGAAAATTAACTTTATGATTTATGGACTAATTAAAATAATATATCATGACCTAGTATCTCTATGATTTTCATGTGTTTGTAGGACTATTGTCAATTAATAACAAACTATTTATGTCTAGGCCCTACCTTAATACTTATTACATATAGTTTTTGATCTCCAAGATAGTGTTGAATTAGAAAATCATGTCAATCAGAGTCCTTCATCCTTCAAACAAATCCTATGTGTTTTAAGTTTTTTGGATAAATAGAACTGTTACATTACTCAGAACTTACTACAATTTAATATAGTTTTGTACCATATCGATAGCAAGGCCACCATAAGTCTTCCACGTGGCAACACATGTTGAAATGGTAAAAAAAAATTGTTTAAAATTTTTCCAATTTTTCTAAGTTTTTGGAGCCCCACACCTCATGAAACCATAACCATGGAAAGTAAAAATAAACTTAATAGTTAAATGCCTTATGGTCTCATAGTTTTATTACCTTGAGGTTATGATCTCTGAAGGTTTGACATATGCCATAATTTTATGAACTCAAAACCATAAAAGGTATAATAAAAGATAAAATTCTAATGGATCTAAGTCTAAAATCCTCCAATACTTTGAAGGTTTGATAGTTTTAATAATTCCATTAACCTGAAGACTCAAAGGGTAAAGATAAAGTGAATAACCTAATGGTTTCCTGGGTCTGAGTCTTTGAGTATTTAAAACACTAATAACACACATGCATAAACATATTGGTACCCAAATACATCTAAAGGACATACATAGTTCAAAATATAAAATATCCATGGTCCCAAGCCTTCGAGTTCCCATAGTCCTGAAACCACTCCACATGGATTAATTTTGTTAACTCACAAACATAGAGCAAATAAATCAAGATCATATGTATAAAGACCTAGGTAAAATATAAGGATACAACTGTAATTATTTAATATATACATGGTTAAAGTACACATATTTTTTCTTGAAAATAAAATAAAATTTAGTATGTAATAAATTGACACCTATCCTAAATAAGTGACTAGGCGTACATGAATTGATGAAAATTTTCCATTTGGCAAAACAAAAACAACCAAAGCTAATTGACACATTCTATTCTAAATGGGAACAAAATAAAAATCTATTATTTTCATTTATATCAAATGAATTGTGTATTAAATTTGAAGGATTTATAAATATATATATGAAATCTAAGAAAAGGCAAGTCACTTCAGCATTAATATATGAGTTGAGCATTGTAATTTTGAGCTATCCAATGACTAAAATTCTTACTTTTTTTAGTGAGTTTTTAAAGAGAGTTCAAATATTTTTCAATGGAATTACACAATCCCATATCACTAAAATGGTATATACGGGACCACCAAACATCTAAGATCATTATATCTACTCAATTATTAGAAACAACAAATACATATACATTATATGTGATAAGGGTACCATAGATTTTATGTCCCCTTACTACTTAGATATTTAGAATGTAGGGGATTCTATAACACCATACTCCTCATAGGATTGACTATCCCAAGATGAGAATTAATAAATTTATTACCTTATTCTAGTCAAGACCATGGGACTCCATCAAGTGGTAATAAAACTACAGGTAATGCCCTGTATCAATTTGCTTCATGATTTTTTATTCAATGGTACTTATTTTAGAGACTAACTATATCATAATAAAGGTAAAAAACGTAATTTAATATGTTTATATAAATGGATTTTAGAGGTACCTTAAGATTCCAACACTTGAGTTTACCTATAAACAAGTCTTGGCCAACATATGGCTCGAACATTAAATTATATAAGAGATTAAAATAATGGCTAGTTAAATACAAGAGTTTAAACCCAAAAATGGGTAATTCCTCTTATGGTATAATAAAATTCATTCCTAGTATTAGAATAGCCATAGACCTTCTGAATAAATTATATGGATATGATATAATAACTTATGTATAGGTGGAATGGGTCCCATTGTTGGACATTCTCCTAACTTTTGATAAATTAGGTCCCTAAGAGAGATTATTAGTGTCATGTTGAAGCACATAAATGTTAAAGCATGAATAAAGGCCTACTAATGGAAAATATTAAGTGATGTCATATCTATAATATGAATTCCTTGGGATGGTCCACAAGTCCCATGGATTATTATGGTAGCCATTTTTAGAGTGTGTAGATAACAAAATCTTTGAAGATCACTCTTTTCTATTTGTCTATAAAGACAAAAAAGAGATTACAAGGATTTATGAGGAAATTTATCCTCACATTTTCCAATCCATTATAGTACTCAGATGCCTAGAATATTTAATAATTTAATAATAAGCATAGTTAATATGGGGGATTAATTATACTGTGCAAATTGTACCATAATATGAATTAAAAGAACAAGGGCATTCCCTCTATTTTTACCACACCATATTATAGACAAGATTGTATAATAAGAGTTTCCCCATCAATTATATAATATTATATATGAATAAAATGGCCTTAAACATCAAGCCTATTTATATAATACCCATTTCAGAATTGGGTAGCTATAATTTATAGTGAAGGAAAACTTTAATCAAGAAAGGAAGATCAGATCTTAGTATAATTTAAAACTGGCCCAATTTAAATAATGGGACCCCAAAGGCAAAATTATAAATTATCTCCAACTCCTCAAGGAGAATAATGGTGTGATCATTATATATGGTCACCAAGAGTATGGACATGATGTTATTTTCATGAATACATTAGATGATTTAGAATTTTGGACCCATATGAGGGATACTCAAATGTTAATGATTGTTCCCTAAAACATTCAATATAACCCTAAATATATAAAATATTAATAAAATGATATAGTAAGGAGTTCATAAGAAACATGGAATCAAAAATGGCCTCTAACATAACAATAAGACCAGCCTCCCTCCCCTACAAATGGAGATACTAGTCTAAAAGAGGGTGAGTCCAATAGTCAAAAGGAGGAGAACCTCTAGATTAAAAAGGGGATATTTATAGGTATTCCTAGACCTCATATTACTTCTACCCATTTGTATAATACTATCATATGCACAACCACTATAGTGGATAATATTTCACTTCCTCAAGGGAGGTAAAAGAACACATTATCTTTGGTACCTCTCCCTCCACTTAAAATAACTACATAGGTGAGTCTCTTAGATTTTCTTCAAGATTTGTTATCATTTATCTATCCACTCCTCCATCCAATAATTACCTCAAAAAGGTCCATGTCCATCCATTATACCCTCCACCTCCATTGTATCACTTTCCATTCACCACCACCTTTAGTGGTACTCCCTACTATTGTAGTTCCTTCACTCGTTTAACATTCTTCATTACATACAATTCCCCCCATAGTTACATACCAAAGGAAATCCAAGGTCCTCTCTACCTCCTTTAAATTCCATCAACTAGAATAAATATCATCAATGGGTCTTGTTACTCCATGGGGATCCCTTGATGAAAAAAGAAGAAGAGCATGGACATGTCATATCACTAGTGGATTATAATAATAATTAAGAGGAATGTAATGCATAATTAATGATGGTAATTGAGTAAATATTAAGTGTAGATAATGCCCAAGATGAAATGGATGAGGAATTAGAATTGGAAAGATCCAAATCTATGATCTTAAGAAGCTTACAAATAAGAAACTCTAATTATAGTATTAGGCCAATAGATCCTCACTAAGGAAAGAAGATAGAATAATAATAAAGTAGTCTATTATCTTTATTCTTCCATTACCTTTTAGATTATATAGCTTTAGATTTTCTACTTACTATTCTAAATCCACCATTATTTAGTTAAATGTATTATTCCATTCTTTTGACATTAGCCTAAATAATGACCCCATATAAAAGAGTCCATTTTGAAATTTTTGTTTTCATTTCCATTATTATCCACAAGGTCCACTAGTCCTTCTAAAGTATTCAACTCAAATGGATCTAGAGTTTCCATAATCTACACATGTATAGTTAGCTAGAATAATAATTATGAAAACTGTACGCTTGATTAAATATGTGGCAGAAGTCACCCCTTAGAAGGAGATATTGGGATGGAAAATAATTATTTATCCACCCCTCTTATTCCCTATTCAAATAAGACCTTCATTATCACCTCAAGTAATAACTCCCCCTCTAATGATAAATCCACCATATACCTTTGAATACCCAAGTTAGCCAAAAGAAGAAAGGGAACTTATTATTCCCCAATCGATCAAAGATCTAAAAAGCCAAAGAGATGATAGAAAAAAATTAGTCATTATAGAGATACCTATAATCTCCACCCATTTTCATTATTAGACTATAAAAATTTATATGGTTAATAACAAAAAGGTGGTGAACATAATACGATGTAGGAATAGAGTTTGAACAAAACAAAAACATATTTCCCTTGGCTAAAAAAGGTCAAAAATATTCTAATTGATCCAAAAAAATATACATATAATTTTTTTACTTTTATACATTTGGATGAATAATAAATAAAGGAAATGTATAAGGGAAATGAGGAGGTATATCATAACTAAAGTAGAGAAATATTAACCATTCCCCTCTGAGAATAGTAGATGGTGTATAGATTGCAACCACTAGGATGTACAATATTTTGAATAATACCATGCCTCTAAGGGAGAAAGTTAACCTGAGAGAACAAAGGTGCTTAAACTCTAGAAGTTATTAAAGGAGTTTGATAAAAGGCTTACCTTTTTAGCTCAATGTGCTAGAAATAGTGGTATTCAATAACCAAAGTTTGATGTCCAACTAGGATGTTGCATGGTCCCTGATTTATTTAATTATAAAAAGGGATGTTGGCCTTAACTACCATGTGCAAATTAAGGATTTGATAGGAATTTTTTCAATACATAAGAATGAGGTCTTAAAAATTTTAAGAGATATGAGTGTCATAGATGTGATATGTTTTACTACAGAGTTAGTCAACATACCCAATTTTTAGACACTCTTTAAAGTAGTTGTAGATAGTTTTAAGGAAGAAGTTGAAGGAAATATATACAAGATTAATGATGAAATCCTAGATCTAATTAATTAGTCTAAGGATAGAGTGATGAATGTTGAATACATTGGATCAAAATTTAAGAGATATAAAGTAGATCACTCATGGTTAATGGTTGAATCCATCAAAATATTTAATCTTACCCTACTCATTTTTGATATTATTAATGAGTTTAAGATAACACATGTAGTATTTGACAAAATTAAAGCCACAAAGGGAATATCAGGCCTAGTACCAAGCACATAAGAAACTAAAAGTGTTTTCACATTATCATAGGTTCCTAAAATTATGGGATATGTAGTAATACAGATTCTAATAGGGCTATTTTTGAATCCTCAAGCAACTAAAATGACTAATTTTATCTCCATACTTGTCACACAATCATTTGTTTCTTTAATAAATTCCACATTATCACCACCCTAAATATTTATATGAATTTGAATGTTTTAAATTAAGTGGAGACTAATGATTTCAAATTTATTTATAATATATATATTATATTTTATTCAAGAGATATTATTCATCGAAATACTTTTGTACATGCATGCTCTACATAATTTTGACACATAGTTATATATTTTTAGATGTAAATTTAGACTTCCCTTATAGGATGAAGCGTCTCCTCCCCAATCCTATATATATTTGTGTCCTACAAATCCCAAAGGGAGGATAATTCAGGCTATTAATATTAATAACAAATTCTAAGAATTTTTCTATAATTTATTTTGATTTGCAAATCTTATTTTTCTCCAAACCTATTAATCTATAAATAATTTCCATAAAATTTGTATCTTAGTCTTTTAGTTGTGAATGAGTATTCTATGAATACAATTATTCATATTATTTTATTTCTAATTTGATTGCCTTTTGTGTAATAATCATAATATCCCTATGTAGATGTGTAATTGAAATATAACAAATGCATCAACCTTTTATCAGATATGCTAAAGTTTACTATATTATTGTACCCTTGGACTCTTAATTGTGTTTTATTTGTGGTATTATTATATTATCTTGAGAAAATCATTGGTTCATTAGTGTTTGTATATTTCCTAGTTTAATAACTAGCTTAGAAAGATTTCATCTTATTTGATCCAAAATTTTATTTTATACACTACCTTTCCATAGTTTTGAGTTTATTTTGGTTAGGATAACCTTATGTTAGGTCCATAATCAATTCAAAAATGTCAATAAGATATATATTCATACCATATCTAATACATCTGAGGTAAACCATTGATCTACTCATTAGTATTCCACCAATAGGTTATTTACAAAACTCAATAGCCTGTAACTCATACCTTAGACTAAACTCTCTTCACTGACCTTAAAACATTAATGGATACCTCGTAAGGTTCCCTAATGTTTATAAAACCCATATCAACACATATGATCCCCCTCATGAAGCTTGTCACATATAAGCTATCAACCACATCTACAAGGATCTCCATATGAATCCTTTAGTCCCTTAGGTATGTGTTATTCCCATTCCTAATCCAATCATTGAACTACCTAATTTTAATGGGACTCAGGAAACTAGTTCAACATGTCACTAAATAGAATCAATGCCAATATCTATACATCTATAGTTGGTATGATTAATTATATCATATGGTGGGTGGATAAACATATGAATATATATATATATATATATATATATATATATATATATATATATATATATATATATATATATATATATATATGTATATATATATATATATATATATATATATATATATAATGTATATATATATATACACTAAATCCATCAAATCTTATCACAAAATTTATGATGGAATGTATGGATTATTATCAAGATAAAGGCATGATTTTGAATCTCTTTTCCCTTTACCTATGATCTAAAGCTTTAGTTTAGTTCCAAAATATGCTACTAGATTTTCTTTCTAGCTTCTAATTACTTCTACATGATTTCATATAGTACTTAAATATCTCAAAATTGTTTAACCTTGGCATACAATCACTCACTTCCATGGTCCATGCCAAGGGTGAGTCAAAATTTGGAATAATGTGTAAATAGTGTTTAATAGTGCACACATATAGTAAAATGTTTTGAAATGATTAGCTTTATGAAATTTTCAATCAATAATTATGGAAGGAGGTTCAACATGAGGTCCTCAATCATGAACCCACATTTTATGATGAAACTATTAATAGGTGTTTGAATATTGAGGTATTTGAGGTGTGTCTGTGAATTCATCATGTAACAAATCAAAATCTATCCTCCTTAAATAATTTCAATTAAAATCTGACTAATAAAGGTGTCACTAATTCACTTATATAGAAAAAGGACATGAAGTATAGAGTAAGGTCGACACTCTGATTAAGAGGAAAACTATAAATAAGGTCTATGAGAATAGTGTAGGACATAAGTTAGAATCATATCCATATGAACCCACCAAGTTATACAACTTCTATAAGATTAAGGGGCATTTTGATAAGGAATGTGTCACCTAAAAACATCATGTGAATACCTTGTATACTCCCTATAACTCTCTACTTGTTGAACCCAAATTCAAGTTATTTGTTTTAATGGAGCCTCTTCTTTAACATGACAATGAACAAAATAAGAAGAAGAATAATATGAAATCCAAGGTTAAGGCATGTCATTATACTTCATTCGATTTTACCTATTTTAGATCCCCTTCATTAACTAAATGAAAAGGGAAATCCATGTGTGAATGTAGCAATGTCACATCTAATTTCCTCTATGAATTATTTAAAGTATTAATTAGTGGATTATGTGGTTAATTATTAAAATATATGTTATTTATTTATGGGTTGGATTAGTATGTCAGTTGGTCTCTAGATATATTACTTAGTTCATGATAAGTATTTAGATAGCCATCTATTTCATATGTTTTATTATTCTTATCATAATTATTTTTGAAGATTACTTGCATTCAAAAAATTATTATGGTTATGTGTTGATGATTATTTTGAGTTTGGAATAATTACCATTTTGTTTGATGAGGTAGATGTAGGATTGTTCCACCCTTACAGGTAGTTTGGAGGGAGAGTATCAGTAGAGAGGGAAGTGTAAATATCAAGAATTGGGGTAGAGAGAGCTTTGTTGAACCCGTGCACATGCCACAATCAGTTGTTTAAATAAAAATTAATGATATTTCATTAGATTTTGGTTATATTTGAATCTTATTTCTTTGATTTCATTTTGTATATTGACTTGTGAATTAATGTTGAACCTCTATTATGTTATTATTATTTTCACTACATTATATTGGGAATACATACTAGTCCATTTATTTGGTTGAATTACACACACACACACACACACACACACACACACACACACACACACACACACACACACACACACACACACACACACACACACACACACACACACACACGATTTAATGGATTGATTAGATTATACTTTATGATATAGCTTATATTAGGTTAGGACCTATAATTATCTCATATAACTATATTCATATAAATTTGATAGTATTTTTGGTTATTAGCTAGTTTAATTATTACTTGACCTATTGCATAATTATATTGGTTATGGATAGCATTGTGGTTTTGGTTACAAGACATAAGGTCATATATAATCAAAATTAATCCTTTAAGGCAAGTTAACTTAATTATTATTTAGAATTTATATACACTCAATATTTTTTCATGTTTAAGTACATAAATATATCACAAAGTTATAAAAAGGAAAAAATAGAAAATAATGGTTTATTTTGGAAGTATATAGTCATTGTCATTATGATGATCTATGATAAAATAAAAATGGAAATTAAGTTAGGATTTTTCATTTGATTATTTATATGATTTATAATGTTTGACCTTGCCAAGGAGATAAAAGAGAGTTATTTATATGCCATACATGTATGTTTAGATTGAATTATGAGTTCAACATATAGTAGTAGTATAATGATGCATTTATTAATCACAAGTTACATGATGGATGTTTTGACATAAATATTGGGGGGAAATTTTGTTATGAAGGACATGCAAGGTTTATGAAAAGGTAATAAAGAAGATAATAGAAAATGAATAAGGGAAAGTAGACAGAAGGAAAGGAAAAAATATCTTGGCAAAGGGAGACAATTCAGAGCTTGGAAAATTTCCAAATTTTTGGATTGATAGGTTTTGTTACTTGTATTAAATGTATGAAAGTTTTTATTTTAAAGAACCCTATTTAAAAACTTTAGTATTTTATTTATATAGACATGAGGATGGAATATGATTCCATCCTCAGGGCTATAGAGTTGAGGATTGAACCTTATTTGATAAAGAGGTAGTCTTTTTCATTTTTAAGTTATGTTATTGATTGATGTAAATACCTTATAACATGTTACTAAATGAATTTTCCTTTAATTTTGTTGACCCACATAAAATTTGGGGAATTTTCCTTGTAGGTGTTTTAATTATCTATATCAAATGTGTGTTAGAGGATTTTGATAAAATAACATAGAAAATCTATAATCTAGGTATGGGTCATGTAATTAGATTTTAACTTTTATTTTTATGAGAGTAAATATATGAAATATTTTGCATACTTGTAGCCAAGAAGATATATTCATATATCCTCTTACACATGATTTGGTATAAGGTTATAACCAATTTTTAAATTGATCCTTAGTTGATTATACTGACACAACCTAGAAATTATAGGGTGATAGAGATAAAGAATGTAAAAATGATATGAATATAAATGTATTCATATTCATGTTTGTGTGTGTGGCATATATAATTACTTATGTGTTACTAAAATATGTGTTACAGTTTAGTTATGGTCCTTTTATATTGAAATATGTGCAAAATAATCTAAGTCATAAAGTAGAATCATGCCCTAGGACATAACTTAGTTGTAGGTTATAGAAGGGATCTAGTTTTGGTTATGATTACCTGGTAAAAATGCACTATGAGACTTTACTTTGGGAATAGACCTAGTTATAGGTGACTTTAGGAATAAAAAGAATAATAAGATTTGGAAGCTAGGTAATTAATGCTACTTTCATAATTATATAAAATTGCAAAATTAATCATGTTATGTAGTACACACTATAAATATTTATATATAGTAGTGAAAAATGTGATATGGACTTGTAAATTTATATAATATTAAATAATGGGATGAATATCAAATATCAACTGGGTAGAATAAAACTTATTGTAATTTTAATTAAATAATGTGTTAGTTGAATGATTATTTATACATGTATAATTTAGAATGAATAGGTTGTCTTATATAAATATATAGTATGATATACATTATTATGTGTTATTAAAAAGGGTCATGTATAGTTTTAATAATAACTGGAATCTTGAGAAAATATGGATAGTACCTATGTAGTCCAATTTAAATATAATACCCATTCCATAGAGTTATAACATCTTGATGGATCTAACATGAGGTAAATAAGACTAGAATATAGTATTATTATGGAAAGGTATTCATTAATATTAGAACATGATGAAGAGAAACAAAGGAATTTTTTTTTTGAATAGCATATAATCTTAGGTTTTGGTCAAAGATTAATGGATCCTTAATATTGTTTTAGGGTAGACACCATATTTGTATGCATAAATAAAATGGATTGTTGGTTGTAGATTGATTTTTGATATGCATACATGGATAAATGAGGAATATGATAGAAAGGTATGTTATAAATATATGCATAGCTAAATTGATTCTTGTTCTAGTCTAATGAACATATTTGGTATAGAATCAAGCATATTGATAAATCTATGTTTTCATATTGATGTTAAATTATGGGAATGAGTTGGATTATTATTAGATGATTATTTATATCATTTATTATTACATGGTATTATACTATTTTATTTTTTAATCTTTATGTGTAGACTATATATAGATAACATGATATACATATACATGTATGCCAATGGGTAACTCATATACCTATCCTCTAGTATTGTGTTATGTCATGATTCAATAGCGGAGATTCTTGTGTGATTGAAAATGACTCAGATTCTTAAATTTTAATTCTATAATGAAAACTTTGGCCAAAGTAATGTTTTAGTTGAGACATTATCATTTCATTGTACTTATATTTTACATGTTTTTTTGATACCATTTAGATAGAGAAAATGGATTCCATGGTCTATTTGGTTTCAACATGTAATAGTGATAGTACACACATAGTTTATGATTGATTTATGTATATCTACATTACTATTATCTTCCCCTATGTGAAGGGTAGGACCACTCCTAGTGGGGAGATTTATGGGATACCATTGTTTTTTGGTTGGAGGTGAATCACTTGGATGATTCTCTCCCTCTATCAGCTAATTTGACCTTTAGGATTCTACTCAAGCTATGAGATAGATCATGGAGCTATTTAGTGGCTTGTTTGTACTACTTTACTTATTATTTTGTATATTTGACATTGTACTTCATTGTAGCTTACTATTTGAAGGATAATCAACATAATAGTGGTTGTGTAATTTGTAATTATTCTAAAATTATAAGTAGTTATGGTTGTAAGCACATTTATGATTGATTTATGGATTATATTAGTATTGTTGTACATGATTCATTGTATTTTACGTGATTGATAGTAATTTAGTTTATAGAATGGTCTATTTATTGAGGACTAAATGGATTGACTTATCTAGTGGTTTAATGTTTTATAACATTTACTACTTTAGATTAATTTATTTTTAAACTATTAAATACATAGATATAAATGAGTTTTAAATTAATTTCATGTGATAAAAAAATAGTGTAACTATTTGGTTAGTCGAGTATCAAATATTAAGGGTTAGTTTTTATACCTATTGGGTAAATATTTTATCATCAACTAAATGATGGAAAAATGGGTATATCAACCATAACACAATGAGATTTATATGGAAAAATGGGTGTGGTGACCATAGCTATAATGAGATAAATCTCTCCTCTCAGCAAGGGGAGGTTCCCTATCAACTATAATATATTAATATAAACTGAAAATAGACTCATGGGTGAAATCATACCATCCATCTCTCTTTTTTTAGAGATGATGTTCATAAAATAAAGGAGAATTCTTGTGTAATTACTAAAGGCATTTCCCTTCTTTCAAAAATGATGTTCAGCAAATAACAAGGATTCTTCCTAGGTAGTAACTGGATCCATAAGAAACCCATGAAAGCATAAAGTCTTTCATTTTTTCTCCTAATAATTTAGGATGAAGTAACACAATAGATTGAAGTGTAACACAAAGTCTCCAAGGAAAACTAAAATAGAGTAAAATTTTACAAAGGATAAGGGGAGATCAAAGTCTCTCTAATATCCTAAAACATAAAACACATAAAGACTAAAGACAATTATGGCAGCACAAAGTCTCCCACAGTCAGCTTCAGGACATCTTCTAGATTATTTACACTTGTTCTACTTATTTGATTAAATGGACAAGACTGTATCTAGGAAAAATACATAAGAATGATTTCTTAGATAACACAAGTTATTTCAACACAAAGTCTGAAAGGTCACTCGCTTCCTCATTCACTTGATAAAATATGAATAACAGTCTAAGCTCAAAGTCTTGGTAATGCCTTTCAATTTGGGTAGAGTTTTACTTCTAATAACAGAGTGATATCTCTTATACTAAATGAGAGATTACAATTTTTAGCATCAAAAGAAAGACTTGGGTGCTTGTTTTCATGAAATGGCCCATGCTACATTTAATGCATTAGAAAATTCTATGAAGGAGCCATGATTGAATAGGTTATCAGCCTTAACTTTAGCATTCTAAATCATCTCAAATGTCTCCTCTAAAGCATGGGTTGCCTGGTCTTCTTTATGATGTTTACATGACTGTCCCCTCGTCTTTACTTAAATGAAAAAATAGGCTGCACCATTGAATGCTTGCACTCGCTGATATACACCTAGTGGATTGCTCCACCTACTGGAATAACTATTCTACAAATATTTTAGATATCTCTATAACTTTCCCTCTTTTGTTGCTACCTTTTGTCTCTTTATAGTGATCTAAGCTCTTAGGGCTATCTTCTCACCTTCTACTAGCTTCTTTGGCTCCTTTCTTAGTAGATAGCTGAGTTTGTCTTTGGGTCTGCATTATTTGAAAATCAATGGTTATTCCATTACCCTAAATTTGATGTTTATGGGGATGTCACTGGTCACTTTGAACTAATATGAACCTTGAACTCTTTGAACCTTTCAAAGTTCACCGGTTCAATGGTCCAAGGTTCAAAGTTCAATAGTTTGACAGTTCAGTGATTCAATGTTTTGTAAAGAGCTACATTCACTTAGTCTTCTTTATGAGTTCAAAGTGTTGTTGAACAAATTATTTAAACCATTTAGTTGAACCATTTGGTTGATCCTTTTTCTAGAATCTTCCACTTAAATCATTCACTCAAACTTTGAACTTTAAACCCTTTGATCCTTTGAATCCATTAAACTCATTGAACCTTTGAACTCGTTGAACCTTTGAACTCTTTCAGAGGTGGAGTTCAATGGTTCATTCCAACTCTTTGAACCCCACCATTGAATGCTTTTAATTGAACCTCAGCATTGAACCATCCTTATAATTTTTTAGGAGATGCCTTAAGTGTTTTGAACTTCCCCTTGAGAAAGCCTGCATGTTGAATCTATGATTTCCTTAGCTGAAAAGGCTTGAGTAATTGAAAAACTTGACTACATAGAACATTTTGAGAAAGAAAGAGACTATTTTGGCCTACAAGATTGAAATGGTAGACATGTTATCAACAAAAATGAGTGATGGATTATGGAAACAATAGCTGGCTTCAGTTGGGAAACTTCTATCAATTGTATTTTGAAACAATCGAAAGGAGTAGAATCCAGACTCTAATTGCCTTCATCTATGCCATTAGGCTATGAAGTCATGCCATCCAAAAAGAGAAAGATGTTAAAAACCAAATGAACAACACAAAATAAACAAATACTATACAAATGTACAACTGGACTTATCTGATACTTCAAGGATTGAAGTGCTTCAGATGCTACCCATTATAAGGCAATGAAAATAGCATTTTGTCTTGATATTTTAGCAATAAACTATTTTAACCATTTAATCAATGAATGGAAAATGGACCTCTCCATAAGGAATCCAATTTTCCATGCATTCCTTTTGGTTCTCTCCTCTTGTCTCATAACAAGACTTGATCTCCAATCTAAAAATCATGAATCCTCACTTTCTGGTTGAAGAGTTTCTTTACCAGACTTTGATGTGTAATAATACGGTCCACCACCATAGTTAATTTCTCATTTAGTTTAGTCAAGAACATGATTCTCTTGTTGATGGAACTTTCAAAAGTTGAATCTTCTACTACCTTTGCCAACCTTAATGATGGTAATTCTAGGGTGATTGGTATCTCTGCATTCAAACCATACAGAAGTTGAAATGGCAACATACCTGTCACCCTTTTGGGTGTAATCCTGTCTACCCATAAAGCATCAAGAAATGCTTTATGCTAGGTTCTCTGATTGTTATCTATCAACTTCCTGATAAAGGTCACCAAGTTCTTGTTGCTTGATTCTTCTTGACCATTTCCTTGTAGGTAATAGTCAGAAGAGTGGAAGAGGATAATACCATAATAGTAGCAGAACTAGGTAATCTCATGAGAAGAGAAATAGGTTGCATTATCTATTAAAATCTTGGTTGGGACTCTACATCAGGAAATAATATTTTCCTTGAGGAAATTACATACCACTTCTAAAGTAGCATGCTTGATTGGAATGGCTTCCACCCACTTGGTAAAATAGTTTGTGGCTGTGAGAACATAGTCATGTCCAACACTCAAGGGTAGGTTTATAGCGCAAATGAAATCAATACCCCACTATTGAAAAGGCTCTTTGATCACCACAGGATTGAGAGGTAACATGACCAACTTAGGTTTCCCAATGAACTATTGACATAGCTGGCATCTATGCACCCAGGTGTATGAATCTCAAAACAGAGTAGGCTAATAATACCTAGCTCATAAAATCTTATGGGTAGTCACAGGTGCAAAAAAATGTTCTCCAAAAGCCAAATTGTGGAAAGAATCCAAAAGTTTGCTCTGTTGCACTTTATCCATGCAACAAAGAAATACCTCATCAAGGTTTCTCTTGTATAAACTATTGTCTCATAGGACAAAGTTAGCAGCTTTCAATTTAATAGTCCTCTTTTATTTATGAGACAGGTGGGCAAGACACTCACCATAGGTAAGGAAATGAGAAATATTGGATACCACTCATTCGTAGTGGTGACAAAAAGAACTTTAGGCATGTCTACAACCTTTATTTCTTCATGCCCTACTTCTTTTGGTATGTTATCAGCAATCAGTTGGGAAAGCCCTCTTCCTTGTACAAGCTTCATAGGTTTGATAACAAGATCAAACTCCTAGGTTTTTACAATCTAATTTCCCCTTTTAGTTCCAAACTCTTATTGTGTTAGAATGGACTTTACTATTGTATCAGGAACCAGAGTAATAGTGTGTGAGTTTAGGATGTAAAAATGGAAATGTTTTACCATGTTAACCATAGCATAAGCATGCTTCTCCATGTTTGAATATTTTATGTCATGAGCTTTGAGAGGGAAACTCATGAAAGATATGGGTGAATCCACACCTTCTTTGTTCTATTGAACCAAAATGGCTGAAAGCATGTATTTAGAAGCATAACTATATATTATGAAGTCTTTGGTATAATATGGACAAACTAGGATTGGGGCATGGGCAATAACTTCATTGATCTCTTGAAATGCTAACTTGCCTTCTTCACTCTAGTGGAAAGTATCTTTACCATTCATCATATTGATAATAGTCTTCTATACGAATTCAGGAATGAACCTTCATATAAAATTCACCTTTTCAAAAAAGGAATGGACTACAGTCTTACTACTAGGAAGAGAAAGCTCTTGGATGGATTTGACTCTTTCTAGGTTGATCTTTATGCCTTCTCAGGATAAAGTGTGATTAAGAAGTTTCCCTTTTGTAACCCCAAAAATTGATTTCTTAGGATTGAGAGAAATGCCATTTTATCGACATCATTCCAACACTTTTTATAAATGATGCACATGATCAGGATGATGTTTGAAAAAGATGGTCAAGTCATCAAGATATACCACAATGAACTTCTCCATTTCATTTCTAAAGGCAAAATCCATCACTCTCTGGAAGGTGGTGATAGCATTGATCAAACCAAAAGGCATTCTATGATATGCAAAAGTGCCCCAAGGTGTAGTGAATGTAGTATTATGTTAGTATGCTTTATTGATTTCCACTTGATTATATCCCAAAAAACATCTAACATTGATAACATCTCTGAGCCAGTCACTATCTACAGCAACTGATCCATGATGGGCAGGGGATAGTTATCTTTTAAATATGATTGATTTAGATTTTTGAAATCAACATAAAGGTGAGTTTCTCCATTTTTTTTCTCACAAGGACTATTTTCGCAATCCAAGTGGAATGATGGATTGAAAACATTATCCTCACATTTAACATCTTTTTAGATCTCAGAAAGAATAGTACCTAATATCTTGGGGTTGTACTACCTTTGTTTTTGCTTGTGAGGCAATGACCCAAACTTGAGAGGAATTTTGTGACAAATTTCTTCAAGCCTAAGAGATTTTAGATCATCATAAAATTATGCCAAAACATCAATGTAATGGCAAAATATAGTAATGAATTTTAGTTTTTCATCAAGAGTGCAACAATTCTTGATGTTGACCATTTTGGGATTATCTTCTATACTCAAATTTATTTGATCAAAATATTTGGAGGGACTCAAATCCATTGGTCACTTCTTGATAAACCTATCATGCCTATCAAATATATTTTCAAGAGAAATTAACCTTTTAGGAATTTTATTCCCTTTGAGCTGAAGGAACTCATCACCAATTGTTAAATTTGTTTTAAGAGATAATTCTCGTGGAGGAGATTCACTACCTTCAAAATAAAGCTCCTCAAATCCATCCATTTGTTCCAAAAAAGCAAAAATTTGGTTGTCCTCATTAAACACTTGCCAACGATTGGCATTATTAGGTACACTTGGTTAAAAGACCAGCTCAATAGTGTACTTATGCCCTTTACAATCTTGGTGAGGAACCGTGAGAGTTATAGAGATGGCTAAGGAATCTACTTTGATCATTGAATTCTCTAGGCACTAAAGATATACTAAAAGCCTCAAAAATTTTGAGGTAGTCCCACACCAAATTGTGATAATGTCACAATCTTTCATTCTTGGTTTGATACAGGTTCTTTACATAACAAACCACCAATTTAGCATCTCCTCAGGTGTGAAGAACCTTAACATCTTTAGCTTGAGCAGCTTTCAATCTAAGCAACAAAGATTCATACTTGGTAGTGTTGTTGGTATTGATAAACTACAAATTATAAGAATAGGGGAAAATATCTCCTTACAAAGATATCAAAATAATTCTACCTCTAGAACTGGTAGAAGACCAACTACCATCAAATTCTAGAATCTAGACATCATTAGAATCTGATCTCCTTTCAGACTTTTCTTTATTAGAGAGGTTAGATCCTTTTTCATCTAAATAGTACTCTACCAATGCTTCTGATGTCTTGTCTAATTTTTTTGGATTTTCACTTATATAAATATCATCTGATGAAATAGAAACATCTTCTATAGATAGAAAGTAGTTACCCATTCATGAGGATTCAAATAGAATTTGAGCTTCAGGGGCTGATAATTAGGTGAAAATATACTTTGATTATTTCTCAGGAAGTAGCCTTTTCATGATGCCCTTGATAGGTATCCTCACCTCAGATAGGTCCATGCTCAATTCTCCACCAACATCTTTGCAAAAATTTTGTCCAAGCAGAATGTCATAGGAAGCTAGAACGTTGGCCACCAAGACAATCATTTTAATCCTCTTTTTTGAGAATGTCATGAATGCAAATTGGGCATATTTGATTTGTCCTAAAATTGGAACTTTCTTGTTTTACATGGAGAAACATCTCCCAAAAGTTTTGGTCTGAGTGAGACGAATAGAGTCTACCACCTTGGCGGGTATCACATTGTCAGAGGTGATAGAGTCTATTATGCATTTGTTCAGCTTATGACTATTTATCAATAGGGAAACATAGAAAGGTTCTATTTTCCTAGGGATAATAGGAGGAGTAATGACAATATTATTTTTGGTGGATGTGTTCTTTGGGGGATCATGAGTTACCTTTGAAACATCTTGTCCTGTAGGGACAATTTTGTTCTTGATGCATTCAACTAGCCTATCCAACTGCTCAGGGTTAGCTTGTAAGTATTCAAACTTAGACATTTGGATCTTGGTATTCCTAGTATGATCAATTATGTCAAATAAATGAATTGAACTATAAATAGAGGAAGGAATTCCATCATTATGGGTTTTATTAGGTGTGGTACTGGTCTGAGAAATTGAAGCAAAAGGTATAGGGTTGTTTGAGGTACTTGCTTTTATGTTGATCCCCAGGTCCGTTGATTGGAAAGGAAAAGAAGTCCCTTGTTTAGAAATTGAAATTGCTGGTCAAGATTCTTTCCCTATTTTTCCTTTATCAACTTGTTGAGTTGACTAGTTTTGAGACCTAGTAAAAATAGCGTATGATCGATCAAACACTTCTCTCTTACTTCTAGCTTCATCCTGGTAATTTAGGAAATCAATGTTGGAGTCATCAGCTAATTCTTCTTCACCTTCTACAAAGATATTAGCATCATCTTCTTTTTCTAACTCAGGTTGGAAAGATAATTCATGTTCAGCTTCATCATAACCAACTGCTGAGTTAGTCAGTGTTGCTTTAATGGCAAGCTTCCCCTTTGGGGGAGGAAGACAATTTGGTTGCCCTTGATTTCTAGTGGCATTGCCTTGATATGACTGGTTGGTAAACATCCTCATTCATTTATCTTGATAAGGAGGGGTAGACAACCCTTGTGCCATTTGCTTTTTTATAGCTAGCAATTCATTTGCTAGCTTTTGTACCATAGGATCAATGGTGCGTATAGAAAAAAAATTTAGAAGATGAAGAAAATTCATTTATGTTAGGATCTCTTCTTATCTTTACTACCAAGATAAGATTATCTTCAACCTTAGTGGAAAAAATATAAGTTGTAACAAGATCTATGTGGCCAGCCAACCTTAATAGGAAACTCACTTGAGGAAGTTGAGAATTAATGAAGAAGCACTTAAGATTTTCTATCATCAGCTGAGCAATTGTAGGAATCCTATTCCTCAGCTTGTCAAATTTAGCAATGAAGTCTCACATGGGTTCATGAGGCTCCTTAATTTTCATAAGCTAAGCCAACAAGGCATGTGCATCTTCTATGGGTTTGAACCTAGCCTCAAATTTGTCCTTGAGAGTGTTACAATTAGTCACAGTCTGAGCTTGCAGATGATAAAAATAGTCTATGATAGCACCTTGCAAAGTTTCCATAAAAATTCTAACCACTATATCTTTAAATTCAATGCCTATCACACTAAAATCTATGCAAAAAGATATAATATGCTTATCAGGATGAACTCTCCAATCACCATAAAACTTGGGAAAATTATTTCTTGAACTACGGGGTAATTCATATAAAGGTGGAGTTAGATTCAGAGGGCCAAAAGTGTTACCCCAAGGGCCTTAGACTTCTATAATATGATGATTGAAAGGAGGGATAACAAATTATTATGGGATATGTATAGACAAAGCTCTACTAGTAGAGGAAAGAGAAGCTTCACCTAGTATTGGAGATCTAATGTTGGTAGGAGGAAAACTCCTAGTTCATTGGAGATGAGCTCATAGAGGAGAAAGATCAAAATGATTTTTCTGCACAAACTCAAATATAGGGTCAATAATACCTTGAGATCTCTGGCTTCACGTATACTATGGATCTACCAGAGTGTGAAATGAAAATGGAAAAGAATAGAAACTACTTTATTATGAAGTTTGAGGCTTCAAATTACACGTTCTTCTCTAGTGGAGTCACCAAAAATATGTTGGGTGAATATTTTGTCATCAACTAACTAATGATAAAATGGGTATATAAACCATAGCACAATGAGATTTATATGGAAAAATGGGTGTGGTGACCCTAGCTATAATGAGATAAATCTCTCCTCTCAGCAAGGGGAGGTTCCCTATCAACTATAATATACTAATATAAACTGACAATAAACTCATGGGTGAAATCATACCATCCACCTCTCTTTTTTTAGAGATGATGTCCATAAAATAAAGGAGAATTCTTGTGTAATTACTAAAGGAATTTCTCTTCTTTCATAAATAATGTTTAGTAAACAACAAGGATTCTTCTTGAGTAGTAATTGGATCCACAAGAAATTCATGAAAGCACAAAGTCTTTCATTGCTTCTCCTACTAATTTAGGATGAAGTAAAATAGTAGAATGAAGTGTAGCACAAAGTCTCCAATGAAAAATAAAATAGAGTAAAAGATTAAGAAGGATAAGGGGATCTCAAAGTCTCTCCAATATCTTGAAACATAAAACACACATAGGCTAAAGACAATTATGGTAGCACAAAGTCTCCCACAGTTAGCTTGAGGACATCTTCCAAATTATTTCCACTTGTTCTACTTATTTGATTAAATAGACAAGATTGTATCTAGGAAAAAGACATAAGAATGATTTCCTAGATAACACAAGCTATTTCAACATAAATTCTAAAAGGTCACTTGCTTTCTCATTCATTTGATAAAATATGATTAATAGTTTGAGCTCAAAGTCTCAAGAATGTCTTTCAATTTGGGCAAAGTTTCACTTCTAATAATAGAGAGATCTCTCTTCTACAAAATGAGAGATTACAATATATAGCATCCAAACAAAGACTTGGGCACTTATTTTCATGAAATGGCCCATGCTACATTGAATTCATTGAATGCATTAGAAATTTTGTGAAGGAGCCATGCTAGAATACGTTATCAACCTTAACTTTGGCATTCTAAATAATCTCAAATGTATCCTCCAAAGCATGGGTTTCCTGGTTTTCTTTATGATGTTTACATGACTATCTACTCATATTTACGTAAATGGAAAATAATAGGCTATGCCATTGAATGCTTAAACTCTCTGACATACATTTACATGACTATCTACTCATATTTACGTAAATGGAAAATAATAGGCTATGCCATTGAATGCTTAAACTCTCTGACATACACCTAGTGGACTACTCCACTTACTAGAATAACTCTTCTATATATATTTTGGATGTCTCTGTAACTTTCCCTCTTTCTTTGCTACCTTTTGTCTCTTTCTGGTGATCTAAGCTCTTGGGGCTATCTTCTCACCTTCCATTGGCTTCTTTAGCTACTTTCTCAGTAGATATCTGAGTTTGTCTTTAGGTCTACATTATTTGAAAATCAATGGTTATTCTATTACCCTAAATTTGACGTTCACGGGGACATCACTATTCACTTTGAACTACTATGAGCCTTGAACTCTTTAAACCTTTCAGATTTCACTGGTTCAATGGTTTAAGGTTTAAAGTTCAATGGTTTAGTAGTTTGATGATTCAATGTTTTGTAAAGAGCCACATTTACTTAGTCTTCTTTATGAGTTCAAGGTGTCATTGAACTAATTGTTTGAACCATTCGGTTGAACCATTTGGTTGATCCTTTTTCTATAATCTTCCAATTAAATCATTTGCTTGAACTTTAAACTTTGAACCCTTTGATCCTTTGAATCCATTTAACTCATTGAACCTTTAAACTTGTTGAACCTTTAAACTCTTTTAGAGGTGGAGTTCAATGGTTCAATGGTTCATTCCAACTCTTTGAACCCCACCATTGAATGCTTTTCATTGAACCTCAACCTTGAACCATCCTTATAAGTTTTTAGGAGATGACTTAAGTGTTTTAAATTTCCCCTTGAGAAAGATCACCTATTGAATCTACAATTTCCTTAGCTGAAAAGGCTTGAGTAATTGAAAAATTTGACTGCTCAGAACATTTTGAGAAAGAAAGAGACCATTTTGGCCTATAGGATCGAAATGGGCGACATGTTGTCGACAAAAATGAGTGATGGATTTTGGGAACAACAATACCTAATGAGTCATATCAAATAAACTTATTATCTTGATTTTAGTGAGGAGAATGACATGATTCAATTTTTTTAGTGAGGGGCCTTCTGATGAAAACCCTCCAACTGATCCTAATTAGCTAATATTAAATAAAGATGCAAAACTTGATCAAATTTTCGTTGTTATGAATAATAATATATACCAAATAGTATCCTTAGAATGATAAGTCCATATACTTGAAGAAGAAGAGGAGGAACATGATGTTACAAAATAATATCCTAAAGAGTAATAAGTTCCTTAATAGACAAGGCATGAGGAAGGTATTCAATTTACTAGAGTTTAACTAATTGTTGAGCTTACAAGTAACATAAAGAAATTAAATCCACCTAAGTTTGATGGCATGATTTTGGGTGATGGAACTGAAGCTTGGCTTAGAGATCTATAAGTACTTTGAGATTCAGAATTACTCTAAGGTAACTAAGGCTATGTAATGAGATTATCAATTGGATGATGAATCTATAACTTGGTGAGCTAACATAAATATTGAAATGAATCTATATTCTTCTAATGCCAAATAAGATCAATTTGTGACTCTTTTTAGAGAATGGTTGTTACCTAAGCTCTATGATGGGGCCACCAATTTCTTACTTATATAGCCTCATCCATGCTTAGTCTATCTCTTTTTCTATGTAAATCCCATAACTATCCATCACTTATGCAAATGAATTTATGATTTTGTATGTACATTGATGTGTGTGTGTGTGTGTGTGTGTGTGTGTGTGTGTGTGTGTGTGTGTGTGTGTGTGTGTGTGTGTGTGTGTGTGTGTGTGTGTGTGTGTGTGTGTTTTGTGGTTAATTATTGATGATTTTTCCTTGATTGAGTTATATTGGTGTGATTTTATCTAAAAAACATTTGAAGGGTCATGAAAGGATACAGAATCTTGCTAATCCATCACTTCTACAAGCTACATGTAGCAATTATAGGCTTCACCTACAGGTTTCCTGTAGCCACTATAGAGTGCCTAAAATAATCTAGACTTTACCTATAGGTTACTCATAGACACTATAGAGTGTTGATAATAATTGTAGGCTTCACTTGCAAGTTTCCTATAGCCACTATAGAGTGCTTGTAACAACTATAGGCTTCACATATAGGTTATCCATAGCCATTATAGAGTGCCTGTAACAATTTTAGGCTTCACTCATAGCTTTCCCATAACCACTATAGAGTGCTTGCAACAACTTTAGGATTCACCTACAGGTTGCACACAAACACTATGCAAAATAGAGTTATTATTGAGGAGATCTTAAAAACACATGTAGTTATCTTGGGAGCAGAATGGATGATTGGAAAGAATCACAGTTGTTGTATTGATTCCCTACATGCAAGGAAATATTAGATGTGCTACCAAATATGAGAAAGACAAGGATAGTGAGAAAATAAATAAATAAATAAAATAATAAAATAGTATGCCTTGTCTCTAACCCAATCAAACCTAAAACAAGTAACTTCGGTTACTAACCACTCAAAGGATGAATAGGGTAGTTTCTAAGTATTTGTATTTTTCCTAGTTTGGTGTTTTTTGGTTAAGTGTTAATAAACTACCTTTTGTATTTAATGGTAGAACCTAGATCAGATTAGGAGTTAGTTTATTTGAATATATAATATAAGAAGTATTGGAATTGTAACATTCCACTCTAAACATTATAACTTTCTATAACAATCTTTAATTTCTATAGAATTAGGTGATGAGAAGATTGATTTTGTGATAAGTTTCTGAATTCTCTCAAAGAAGGATTGGAACTTAGTTCTAAATGAGGAAGGGCCCCCTAAAAAAGAGTTGTAGTGAAGATCCTAACTCTTTAGCTTTGAATATGTTGTGTATGTTGATTTTAATTAATTTGATTATATAAGTGTGATTCACGTATGACTCATAAGTGTGAAGTAATTTTGTAGTTCTATCATAGTAGTTTCATATATCTATCTAGTGAATTATAAATAAATTCGTTATATTACAACTAGAAAAGTAAGATGATATATGAATCAATAATGCATATATAGTACTGACATCCTTGCAAAGTATACACACCATAGGTTGGTAACTAATGTTAATCAGACTCATGAATTTGGAAATCACATGGAAAATAATTACAAACTTCACTCCATATGATTTAGTCTATGGAAAGAAACATGTCTTGCCAATTGAATTTGAGCACAAGACCTTATGAATAACACTAGAACTTGGGATGGATATATCTAAAGCCCAAAAAGAAATATTTTTACAATTTAATGCCTTAGATGAATATAGACAATAGGCATTACATAACATAGAGCTTATACAATAGTAGTGGACTGGTTGGCATGATAGGTAATTAAGACTAGGTAGTTCAATATAGGAGATTAGGCCCTTCTTTTTGACTCCAAATACAAGGATCACAAGGGAAAAATCCAAACTAGATGGCTTGGTCCTTTTGAGATTTAGTATGTGTATGATAATGGTGCAGTATAACTCCAAACCATTGATCTAGTAAGATTCCATCTGCTAGTGAATGGCCATAGACTTAAGTTGTACAAAAATCTAGTCACTTAGGAAGAGTTTAATAGTCACATATGCCAAAAATTACAAGATGGATACAATGATGTATTAGATAGGCATGTCTCACCAGATAAAGGGAACACCAATATATACTCAGATGAAAGACAAGAGGATATCCTTACCCTCTTTTTATTTGATGAAAGAGACATTTACCTCATCCTTGACCAGTCATCCTTTTAGATGACTTGTAAAGTAACTTGAATAAACATTCTACTACAAACAATAGTTAGATTAAAAAAAAAAACAATGAAAACCCATTCTTTAGGCATTTTTAGCAACTTCTAGGTAGAAACCAGCCTATTGGCTACCCAGATCTATAAGATGGCCCTGAGTAGAAAACTAGCTTACTAGCGATTTAGGGGTTTAAAAAAATTGAGAAAGAAAGAAAAGAAATGGTAATCATTTAAAACACAATTGGTCATGTCACCATGGGTTTTTTTATAGTTAGTATAGGCACCTTTGCCACTGAAGGTTTCACTCCAGTTGCTATGGGTAATTCTATAGCTATTATAAGCACCTTTTACAAAGTTAGGAATCAATTTTTATCTTGTTATGGGCTTCACCTATAGCTAATATAGGTACCTCTTCATGCCCATTCTCACCTTTTTACAAAACATGTAGGATAAATCCTCCTACAACTCTCACCTATGGCTTGGCTATTGACTTTTGGACACTACATGAAAGCCATCGAACAACCTTGTAGATAAATTAAGGAGGATTGGAGAAAAAAATGCAAAATATATTACTTAGAACAACCCCTGAATACCAAGCTACAAAGACACAATAAAGCATACACTTCCCCTCTCCATTTCGAAGTGATGTAGACCTAAATTTATACCTACAAGGACACCCATTATTCATTTTTATTTTTTTGTCATGTCATAGAGATCATTTCACTATGTTGACTAGTGAAATTTTAGATTTATTTGGCACATAGGTTCTATGTTTGAAGACCTTACTAATTACTATAGCCAAGTAAACCAAGTATAGAACCTATAGGGTATAAGTAACATCAAGATAATTATAAGCTAGTTCATGTAGAGGAAGGTCACTAAATAAAAACACCCTTAGATACCCACTTTCAAGATCATCTAACCCATCACTTAAATTTCCTAGCTTTTAATAATCATCTTATTTTAGGAAAGTAATCATCTCTCATCCAAGTGTTAGACCTCTATTCTTATTTTATGCAAGTTGTCATACATCACATGCCTGTGAGTTATATGAATCATCAATGCCTAAAAATTGATGATATCCTAATCATTTCAAAAGGGGTCCATTTTAGTCCAATCACAACTTACAACCCAATCATTACATCCTATCATCAATTCACATGCAAATAATTGCATTCCAACACATGTGTGACTCCTAGATGTCACCTTAGTAACACCATTAATAAATAGGTATGTTATATATTTAATCATTGAAAAGGTATTCATTATTTTAATATATCATGTGTAATATTAATAAGAATATCTAATCATGAATTACATCATTCATTTCATTTCCATCACATCACCTCTGAACCTATAATTATACTCTTAATAATGACTAGTCTTATCCCTTTCTTCATATTCACTCCACATCACCTGAAGACATGTGACAAATCAAGTGGGGGCATGATTCTATGGGTTAGAACCTCATTTACTATTGGAAACGTAAACAAATAAATTAGATACCATAATTTACAACCGATAACCTCACATCTATCATTATTGAACAAAACCTTGGAACATATAACCTCACATCCAACATTATTGAACAAAACCCTACTTTGCTATAGGAAGATTTCCATAGGCCAAATAGAGTGTGTTGTTATTTATTTTCTAAAATAACTACTAGAGAATCTAAAATGGGAGGGTTAATTTTAAGGAGTGAACCCATGGATCATAGGCGACTTCAGGGAGACCAAGCCAGTTGGGATGTCTTCAATAGAGTTGGTTGGACCATTTATTTTGAGAAGATGCAAAATATCTTAGATCCTATTGCTAGATCATTTATAGGTTCCTTTGATGGAAACCAAGCCACTATACATGGCATCACATTTATAGTCACTAAAGACTTGGTGATCTAAGCAACTAGGCTACCGAGTATGATAAAAATTTGTCAAGATAAAACCACTATTTGAGTCTTATAGAAGGAGATGGAAAGAAATTTTTTATTGCCTACTCTCACAAATGAGAAAAACTCTCAGATGAACTAAAAATAAATGAACTTTAATCCCCTCAAAACCTTAGGGAAGCCATCCACATATTATACTTATATATTGAACTTGTCAGGAAATGGAGAATATAATGGTTGGGATTGTTGTTTCAACCCCCTATGTTCTAGTTCCTAATTCCTAACTTGGAAGGAAATGTTATAGCTAATAAAGAGGCAGAGAAGAAAAGATGGGAACACATTGAGAATGCTATAATTTTTTACATGCTTGAAGGCTCAGGTTGTCCTGAACCCATAGAATTTAGAAAATTTTGTTGTTTTAGAATGCAACCAAGGCTTGCTCGAGGTCGAGCAAGAGGTTAAGTAGGTGGGAGTGATGGGGCCACCAATTACTTAATTTTATAGCCTCATCCATTCTTAGTATATGCCCTTTTCCATGTAAATCACATAACTATCCATCACTTATGCAAATGAATGAATGAATTTACGATTATATATATATATATATATATATATATATATATATATATATATATATATTCTCTAATTCTAATACTTCTATTATTATATATTCAAATTAACTAACTCCCAATCTGATCTAGGTTCTACCATTAAATATAGAAGATAGTTTATTAATTATTTACCAAAACACACCAAACTAGGGAAAATGCAAATACTTAGAAACTACCCCAATCAAATTTTAAGTGGTTAGTAACTAGAGTTACATGTTTTAGGTTTGACTAGGTTAGAGACAAGGCATACTATTTTGTTGTTTTATTTCTTTTTATCTTTTCTTCATTACCCTTCTCTTTCTCATATTTGGCAACACATCTAATATTTCCTTGAATTTAGGGAATCTATACAATAATTATTATTCTTTCTAATCATCCATTTGGTTCCCAAGACAACTTGATGTGTTTTTATGAAACATTTAGGTGAAGCTTATAGTTGCTATGGGCATTCTATAGTGCTACAAGTAACTTATAGATGAAACTTATAGTTGTTATAGGGACTCTATAGTGGATATAATAAACATGTAGGTGAAGCCTACAATTATTGTAGGCACTCTAAAGTGGCTATGGGAAACCTATAGTTGAAGCCTATAGTTGATATGGGTACTCTATAGTGGTTATGAGTAACCTATAGGTGAAGCTTATAGTTGTTGTAGGTACTCTATAGTGGCTTTGAGTAACCTCTAGGTGAAGCCTACAGTTGTTATAAGTAGCTTGTAAAATTTATGGCTTGGCAAGATTATGTAACCTTTCATGACACTTCAAATGCTTGTTAGATATAATCACACCAACATATTTCAATCAAGGAAAAAGAATCTATAATTCATAACATAACATAATGTTGGGAAATGGTTTGATTTGTCTAAGTGTTTCTTTGTGGGGTGCACCCATAGTCTTTGTCAAAAAGGATGGAACCCTTCACTTGTGCATAAACTACTACATGCTTAACAATGTAATGATCAAGATCAGGTATACAATGCCTTGAATTGATTTTATTTTAGATAAAATGCATGGTTCTACAGTCTTTATGAAGATTGAACTTCATGCATGATATAAATAGTTGAGGATTCGAGAGGAATATAATCTAAAAATATATTTTTTAACTCATTATGGGAATTAAAATTTCATATTACTTCTTTGTGGTTTAATAAATTCACTAATATCATTCATTAATATCATGAATAATGTTTTCATAGATTATCTTGAATGGTTTATTTTAGTCTTTTTAGACTAAATTTTTATTTATTCTAGGAGTGAATAGGAGCATATCATTCACTTATGATTAGTTTTATAATGGTTATTGAAGCACAATATTTATGGGAAGTTAACCAAGTCTTATTTATTTCAAAGAAAAGTATAGTACTTGGGACAAATTGTATCTACATAGGGAATTTTTGTTGACCTAGCAAATATTAGGGCCATCATGGATTGTCCATCACCTAATTAGTACTATAGGAAGTTTTTACCAATTTTATCCAAAATATCTAACCCAATTACCTCTCTTTAGTAGAAAAATTAGTTCTTTGTGTGGTCAGATAATCGTTAAGAAGCCTTTTAAGTTATTAAATAGAGCTTTACTTATGACTTAGTGTTATAGCTTTTGTATCCAAATGAACATTTTTTAGTTATAATAGATTCTTTAGGAGAAGTTCTATGATGAGTTATACTAAAGGATGGTTCACTTGTGGTGTATAAATATAGGAAACTAAAGCCTTATGAGGCAAATTATGTTATTCATGACCTCAAACTATAGGTTAAGAGGTATTATTTTTTTGGTAAACCTTTTGAGATTAACATTGATAACTTAGGTCTTAGGTATATTTTCACCCAACCCAACCTCAATACTAGTCAAATATGGTGGTTAGATTTTACATCATATTATGATTTTAATTTTTACTAAATTTAGAGAAAAGAAAATAGAGATATAGATTACCTTATATGTAGAAGATGCATTTTAGCAGTGGCTATAATAAGGAACATTTTTTAAGATCAAGAAGTAAAATTATTACTTGGTGATGGTTTCTATGAACAAGTTAAGAAGGATTTGGTTAAAAACTCTCAATATAATATATACCAATGTTTTTAGTTTAAGAACGATGGGATTTCATGGTAAAATGGTAGGATATGTGTTGAATAAGAAAAAATGAGGAATATTATGCTAAATGAACTGCACAATGCTCCATATTCAAGGCATCTTGGAGTGACTAAGCTGGTAGTAGAGCTAAAACCTTTTTATTTATATAAAATAATTAAGATAGATGCAACTAATTTTATTTCTATATGTTTGAGTGTTAGTGAGTCAAGGATGAATAGGTGTATCCTAATAGGTTTTTGTATTGACATTTTATACTTGAATGGTAATGGAAGGTTATTAGTATGGATTTTGTCTAAGGTTTACATATGTTTAAGAACCATCATGACATGATCTTGGTAGTTATCAATAAAATAACCAATGTAGATGATTTTATTTTTAGTAATGTAACTGATTATGAACCTACCAAGAGGTTTGTGAAGGAAATTTATAATTTTAACAGGTTTCCAAAAAATATTATTTCAAATAGGGAACCTATGCTGACTTCCATGTTTTGGTAGACTTTAAATTCATCTTTGGGAACACAACTAAATTTTAGTACATCTTATCATCCAAAATATATATGGACAAATGGAGAGAATAAATCATATTTTAGAGGATCTTTTGAGTATGTATTTCATGGACCATTAATACAAATTATAATAATACATATCATTTTTCATGTTTGCTTATAATAAATCATACCAATAAACTATTAAAATGGCTCTTTTCAAGGCATTATATGGTAGGAGGTTTAGAAAGCTAATTAGATGAGACAAAATAGAAGAAAGAGTGGTCTTTAGACCTAGTATGATTATTGAAATAGAAGAACAAGTGAAATTAAGGTCTCTATAGATTGGTTAAATATAATTATAGGTATAAAATTTATGTTGATCTAAAAATAATAACAAGAAAGTTCTCAGATGGAGACAAAGTGTTTTGGCAGGTTAAACCCCAAAAGAGTGTAATAAAGTTTAGTAAGTTAACAAAGATGTCAGCTATATATGTGGGACCCTTTGAGGTTCTATAACTAGATAATCATGTAGAGTATAGGATTGCATTTCCACCAAATCTAGCATAAAATCATAAAAATTTCATGTTTCATATATTAAGAAGTATATTCTTTGATATTACACATGTTTTGGATTGGAATGCATTATAGATTTAGGATCTAGGGGTGGTCACACTAGAAAAAATTAGAATAACTGATACTCATAAGATTAGCTTATGCAGTAGAGAAGTATAATAGTGAAAGGACTGGTGGGACTAGTATTATGAGGATAATACTACATGGGAGGACTATGAGGAGTTATTAAGGCTGTTTCCTAGTTTGTTTACATAATAGTTATTCTAAACATTAATTATATTTTTAACAAACCTTATTTTATTTTAGAACTATTATTTGAAATAAATGTCATCGAGATGACTAATTTTAGTTGGGTAGGACATCACATCCATTTTACTTGATGGATTATTTATAGTATTAATTAGTGGATTAAGTGGTTATAATTATTAGATATGTTGTTTATTTCTAAGTTGGATAAGTATATGTTGGTTGGTTCATAGATATATTACTTATTTCATGATTAGTATCTATAATTATAGTTGTTCTATAAGTTTTCTTATGACTATAATCATGATTATTGTAGATTACTTGCATTCAGTCAATTATTATGGGTTTGTGTTGATTATTATTTTGGTTTTGAATAATTAATAGTTTGTTTGATGAGGTAGATGCAAGACTATTTCACCCTCATAAGTAGTTCATAGGGAGAGTATCATCGAAGAAGGTGTTTCATATATCAATAATGGGGATAAAGATGCTCCATTGAACCCATGCGCATTCCACCATTAATTATTTTAATGAAAATAAATGATATTACATTATATTTTGGCTAAAAATGAGTCTTATTTATTTTATTTCATTTTCAATCTTGACTTACAAATGTATGTTGAACCTCTATTGTGTTATGATGTTTTCACTACATTATATTGGGTAGAAATACAAGTACATTGAACTAGTTGATTTGTTGATGTGTGTGTGTGTGTGTGTGTGTGTGTGTGTGTGTGTGTGTGTGTGTGTGTGTGTGTGTGTGTGTGTGTGTGTGTGTGTGTGTGTGTGTGTGTGTGTGTGTGTGTGTGAGTGTGTGTGTGTGTGTGAGTGTGTGTGTGTGTGTGTGTGTGTGTGTGTGTGTGTGTGTGTGTGTGTGTGTGTGTGTGTGTGTGTGTGTGCGCGTGTGTGTGTGTGTGTGTATCATTTGACTAGTTGGACTTATATTATGCTAGTATGTTTGTTTATCTAATTTGTCTATATTCATATAACTTTAACAGTATTTCTGATTATTGGTTGGTTAAATTGTTACTTAAGCTATTGCCTAATTATATTGGTTCTTGATAGAATTACTATTTTGGTTAAAAGGCATAACATCATATAGAATCAAAATTACACCTTTAAGGTAAGTTGATTTAAGTATAATTTGGAAGTTTTATACACTTTATTTTTTGGCATGTTTAAGTAGATAAATATATCATGAGTTTGTAAAAAGGAATAAAACAATTAAGGGTTTGTTTTAGAATTTGTTATTCATAATAATTATGATGATATATGAAAAAAGGCAAATGGAAATTGAGTTAGGGTTTTTCATTTGATTTTATATGTAGGAGACTTTACCTCACCAAGGATATGATAGAGATCTATTTAGTTTCCATGAGTATATGTCTAGATTGAGTTGTGAGCTCAACAAAAAGTAGTATAATTATTCATTTATTGAGCATGAGTTACATGATGATATTTCAAGGGAATATTGGGGAGAAATTTTTTCATGGAAAATTTGTAGAAAGGTAATAAATAAGAGAATTATAAAATAATAAGGGATGGTAGATAATAAGAGAAGAAAAAATATCTTGGCAAAGGAAGAGAGTTTAGATCTTGGAAAATTTCAACTTTTTTGGATTGTAATCTTTCATAACTAGGTTAGTTTTCCATTAATAGTTTATAAAAAACCTAATAAGGAAATATTATGGTTTTCTATTGTAGGTTTTGTTACTTTTACTCTATGTATGAAAGTTTTGATTTGATAAAATCCTTATGAAAAAATATAGTATTTTAAGTCTATAGACGTGATGATGAAATTTGATTCCATCCTCAAACCTATAGAGCTAAGGATTCAACCCTATTTGATAAAGAGATGGTATTTTTTATTTTTGAGTTCTCTTATTTATTCATATAAATACCTTCTATCACATTATTAAACAAACTCTCCTTCAAATCCCTTGACCCACTTCTAGTTTAGGGACATTACCATGTAGGGTTTTTTAATTTATTGTATCAAATGTGTGTTAAAGGATTTTGATGAAATAACATAAATAAAATCAATAATCTATGTATTGATTGTGTTATTAGATTTCAACTTTCTTTTTTATGAGTATATATATATATATATATATATATATATATATATATATATATATATATATATATATATTCTATATATTTGTGCACATGAAGAGGTATTCATATATTCTCTAACTCATGATTTGATATAAGGTTATAACTAGGTTTTAAATTGGTCCTTAGTTTATTATATTAACATGACCAGTAAAATAAAGGGTGATAGTGATAAAAAAATTTAAAAATAAAATGAATATCAATATATGTACAAGTGTATTCATATTTGTATCTTAATCTCTTTATGTGTTTTTCTTAATTCTTATTATTTTTGTGTGTGTATATTAGGATATATAATTACTTATGTTTTTCCAAAATAAGTGTTACATGTCTAGTTATGGTCCTTTTTATATGAAAATATGTGACAATAATCTAAGTCAATAAGAGAAATCATACCCTAAGAGATAACTCAATTGTAGATTAATGAGAGGATCTAGTTTTGGTTATGATTTTGTGCATTACGTAATTTAGTTATCAACATGTGCATTATATAATTTGGTAATGACTACTTGGTAAAATTGCAATGTGAGCCTTTAATATGGGATAATAACTCATTGTAGATAACTTTAGGAATAAAAATTATAATAATAATTGGAATTTTGATAATTAATGATACTTGCGTAGTTACATAAACTTTTAAAAGTAATCAAGTGATGTATTATGAGATGTATATATTTATGTATACTAGTGAAATAATGTATTACAGACTTGAAAATTTGTATAATATTAAAGAATGTGATAAAACTTGAATGTCAACTAGTCAGAATAAACCTTATTGGAACTTACTTCAATAAGGTGTTAGTTGAATGAGTATTCTTACATGTATAAATTGGTATGACGAGGTTCTCTTATGGAAACATACAATATGATATACATACTTATTTGTTATTAAAAAAAGTCATGTATAACTTCAATAACAACTAGGATCTTGAGAAAAGATAGATATTATCTATATAGTCTAATTTACATATAATACCCCTTCCATAAAGTTATAGTATCTTGATCGATATAACATGAGGTAGATCTTGTAATATAGAATATGATCAGAATATAGTCTTATTATGGAAAGGTATTCATTCTTATTATAACATGATGAAATGAAACAAATGAAAGAATTATTTTTGAATAGTATGTAGTCTTAGATTTTGTTTGAAGATTCATGAATATTTCATATTGTTCTAGAGTAGACACCATACTTGTATGCATAAATAGAATGGACTGTTGACTATCCACTAATTTCAGCTATTCATACTTGCACAAATGAGGATTATGATAGAAATATAAGTTAGAAATATATCCATAGAACAAATTTTATTATTTTTCTATTCTAATGAAAATATCTTGTATGGAATCAAGTATATTGATAAATCTATGTTTTCATCTTGATGTTAAATGATTGGAATCAGTTGGATTCTTATTTGATGATTGTTTAAACATAATTTATTATTACATGTTATTGTGTTATTCTTATTTTAAACATTTGTATGTAGACTATACTTAGATAACAATAGATACGTATATGAGTATAATAGTGGGTAAATCATATACCTATCCCATGATATCATGTTATTTCATAACTTAATAGCAGATAGTTATACGTGGGTGAAAATGATTTAGATTCTTGAATCTAAATTATATAATGAAATTTTTGGCCAAAGTAATGTTATAGATTAGACATTGTCATTTCATCATACTTCTATTTTACATGTGTTATATGATATCATTTAGATAGAGGAAATGGATTGCATGGTTATTTGATTTATGCATGTAATAATGATAGTATACACATGAGTTCTAGTTCATTTATTGATAGATGCACTATTATTATCTACTCCTAATGGGGAGGTGTGTGGGAGATAATTGATTTGTGGTTGGAGGTAAATCACTCAGATGATGCTCTTCCTCTATTAGTTGGTTTAACCTTCAAATTTTCACTTAGGCTATGAGATGGATCATGGAGATATTTAGTGGCTTATTTATAATTTTGTACTCATTGTTTTTCATATTTGACATTGTACTACATTGTATCTTATTATTTGAAGGATATTCAACATAATAGTGGCTATGTAATTTGTATATTATTTAGAAAACATAAGTGACAATGGTTGTAATCACATTTATGACTTATTTATGGATTATATATGTATTTTTTATACATCATTTTATTATATGTGATTGATAATTATTGATTGAAATTTCTAGGGAGTTCTAGAATGTAAAACCCTAGGTTATCAAAGTGTTGGAATAATAAATTAAGGAGTAAATATAACATTATCAACTGTCATTAATTTATACAATAATTAATTTTTTTCTTAGCTTATAAATATAAATAAATTATAAAAGAGATACTTAGATGGAAAACTAATAAAGATATACAAGTTGAGGGATAAAACCTAGTGCAATAATTATGCAAGATGTTGCCAATATGAAATGGGAGTTACAAACCTTCCTAGATAGTAGTACTATCCTCTACATGGTAGTGCACTATGCAAGTGTCTTAATGTACCACATTAGTGTCCTTATGTAGGAAAGACAAAATAATTTTATGTGGACCTTCATCTAGTTCTAAAGAACTTGTGCCTATGTGATTTCATGTTGGATCATTATGCATTCCCTATGTTGATTGATTTTAATGAGAAACCCTAAGCCTCATTATTTGTTAGTGGATTTAAGGATAAAAAATACAAAAATAATGGCATTAGTAGGGTATAATATGCATGGCCTAAACACCCCATATGTTTAATTTTACATACATACCAATACCTTGAAAGGGGATCAAGTTTGATGTAGTTCTCCCAATCTAATTGGTAGCACAAGTGCAAGTGAATTCTAGTATAAGTGTTTGTTTAAGTTCTTTGAGTGTGACTTCAAACTATAAATTTGAGTATCTAAGCGTTGGGTTGTTTTATATAGGTTTATGTAGGAGTAGGGCATAATAGGGATCATTGACCTTTATTTTAACTACTGTTTCTATGTTTTTTTATGAATATTTGCATCTTATTTCAATCTAGGGGATAAATTAATGAAATTGGTCAATATATCAGTCTGACATTTTTTGAGGCATGAAATGGGTCTAGGTTGACTCTAAGGTGATTTGGGAAAGGTGAAGATATCCATTGGGGGTGAAAATAATAAGGAACATTATCACTTCCCCTTTACCAATAGTGTAGTGTGTTACTATCTAAACGGTCACACCAATGTCCCTACATGCCTTGGTGAAGGATAAATTCTATTTTTAGTATATCTAGGAATGGGTTTGTCTCTCAAAAAAGTCAAAAAGTGACCAAGAGAGGACCTAAGATAGGCCTAAGGCTAAGATAAGAATAAGGTTGTTTAAATTGACACTCATTTCATCAAAATGACATTTTAGATGACTACATTCCACCCCCTTTATTCTATAAATGTAACAAATTAAAATGTCAATGATGAATGAAAAAGAGACATACCTAGACATATCTATGAGGTGAAGCCCATGAATATGGGTCTGAGTCTATGAAGTGTGTTCTATTACATGTCTTACAAATGAAACATGGATGAATCAATCCTTAAGAAATATCAAAATCAAAGACAAAATTTAGTAAAGAGATGAGAGAAGGAAGAAAATAATGAATACACCTTATTTGTTACATGAACCAATTCTAGAACCTAGTGACATCTTGTGTGTGTAGATGGTGATTAGATGATGGAAAACTTAGATTGGGATGATGGCTTACTCAATCCTCCTATGTGTATGGATCAAGAACTCAATATGCTCTTGACTCCATCATTTCCCATGCTTACTCATTAGATCATTATTTGTGAATAAATTGCATTGGAATGATGACTTATCTAACCCTTGCATGTAGGTGGCTGAAAAACTCAAGTAGGCTATGATTCCATCAATTCCCACTCCTACATAGTACATGCATCTAAAGATAACACTTTGTGATGTATTTAAAACTATGTAATTTGGTTTTGGGGACACTCAAAAACTCTAAAATGTAAAATTTCTTAAGGGCCATTCGTGAACTCTAAAATGTAAAATAGCTCAAGGGTTACTCGAGAACTCTAAAATTTAATATAACTTAGGGTCCACTTTGAGAATGACAACCACTATAGATGGAATGAGGCATCGGTATGGTGTACACTTGGTGTAAAATTGGTGTAAATGGTGTTTGGAGTAACAACTTAGAGACTGACATGGATTTATCATTCCATCTAATAGTACTAGTTCCAAACTAAACATATGGGACCAATGTGCCATGCACATGCTCCCAAATCCAATATTTATTATATAGATTCTCTATTGAGTCATAATAACCTATATCTAATTATCTAAAACCAAAACTGGAGTGATCATGCCATGCATGTTGACCCCAATCTGAGCAAACCTATGTAATCTATGTAAATAAATAACCTATTTAATAATTTATGCCTAAGACTATGTAAATATACACTATAATTGGTATACCTTTCTAATAATTCTCAAATTTTCTATTTCTAGGGATACTTTATAATGGTCCCCTAGTCAATAATTCACTATATTGGTGTCATATATGACATTTTATTGACCAAATGTGTTGTTTCTAGGAAAAACTAAGACTAATATGTATGTGACTATTTTTCACTATGTTTTCCTAAGTTTGGGCTCCGTAATATGTGTCTACATATTTTAAACTATGTTATGAGTGCATTAGGATGGCCTGATATTTTTGATAAACCCCTAAGAATGGCTCCTCTTTTGAGGGAATTTTTATAACCTCTATAGTAATTATCCCAAAAATAAAATCTATGTATCATGTGTGTTATACTGAAAACATATGATATATGTGTGATAACCCATTATAATGTGTATACATGACATCATAATGTAAAATAGTATGGGAATAAGTTGGTAATATATGATATATGTTAGATATAGCATTCACAAGATTGTCAAGATAGATAAAATAGTGTAATCATATATATTAACATAAAATCTAAGTATAATGTGATTGTAATCAAACTAAATTGTTATTTTGATGCTACAAGTGTTTTTTGAGATAGCCTATTCCTAGCTTAGCCCTAGACTTATCCTAGAGCCTTTAACACACTTTTTTAGCCATTGTGTAGACTAATCAAATCACTAATCAACCCAAACATAATATTGGGATATCATTCCTAGATCATAAACCCATATGCACAACATCCTTCTAGGTGTACATTAACACCACACTAAGGACACTATAGCCACATGATGTTAGTGTCCCCAACTTGGTGCTTATGTCCTTTGCCCTAACTATCTTGAATGGATACTTTTTCAAATGTGTGTCCCTCCTATGGTTAGCATAAGTACATTTTACTATCCACACAAGCTATGTATCTCTATAAATACAAGATTATGTGACCTATATTCACTATATGTAAAAGAGATGCAAAATCTTAGCCAATGAGAAAAAAGTTGATAAAAATTAAGGAATTTGATCCCTATTCTTCCTTACTTCTACATAATATCATATAAATCTTTCCTAAGCCCATATTTCAAATATTTCAAAGCTCAATCACATTTAAGGCATTCAATATCACTCTCATTCTAGCATAAAATTGCACTTGCACCAAGAACTAGGTTAGAGAACTACATTGGGCTTGATCCCTCCTTGGAGTATTGGTATATAGGAAACTCTCTTCACATAAAGGTGTTGAGGTTATCTAACATATCCTAATAATAGACATATATTTTTATCTTGTGATATACATTCAAGGAGGATTAGGTTTTTCACACTAAATCAAGTTTTCTAAGAATAATATAGAGTTCTAGATTTCATGCATACAAGAAAAAGAATAATAAACATAGGTGTAGGTACTCTTCGAAAATAGGAACATACCTATAAAGGTTAAAGTAGTGCCACATTGAGGATGCTATAGTAGGATGGATATATTTTTTAGGTGGGGTTCTACTATCTAATGATAAATTAGATATTTTGACCCTATTGATGACACTTAAACCTATCTTGAACACAATTTTGAGAATCTAGATCATCTATGATAATTGATTTCTAGATAAGTCCCTAGTTAAGCATATTCATTACTATTTTTAAAACATCAAAAGAACTCAAAATTCATAATAAATTAGTGGTTAATTATGGCATATTATTTAACTAATTTAGACATGTCAACCATTTAATCTATCTTAGGTATTTATATTGTTAAACCCTAAAATGTTAAATCATTTGGTGAAATTGACTTACTTTGAATATTGATTCAAACCATAGTTTGCATTAATTCAAATTTTTGTGCAATAAATTAATTTTGCATACTTTTTATTTTTTAATTCTTTAAAAAACCTAGCTAATTAAATCAATTTCATATTATGTTTTCATTTTTTTCAATATAATTTAAATTATTGTAAAGAAACCCTAGATTCAAAAAACCCTAACCTCAGATGCTCTTTGGTTTTGTATCATTTTTTTCTATTTTAATTATTTTCTATAGATTTTTTAGAATTCAAATGTTCTATTTTAGTATCTCTATTCCAATTTTTTACTATATGCCATCTAAAAAGGCTATCTATCTTCCATTAAGAAGAAATGTTAGACTAGGTGGTAATCATATAGAGCATATTTAGATTCTTTGTAACTGAGCCTATAACATGGAAAAAGAACCTATTACAACTCCAACTATGAATCCTTCACACCCTAACTATGTGTATTTTATTTATAATGCATCTAAAGATGAATAATAAAACCAAGAACAAGATGAGGTACACATTGAGAATATGAACGCTCTCCCTCCACTTAACAATAATGACATAATTATTAATAAAGATGAGGTATTACAAGTATTTAGAGATATAATTTGGTAAAAAAAACCTTGATAATGCACAAATATTTAATGCCATATTATAAATAAATAATAAAACAAATAATGGTGAATCTTCAACTCCCCCAATTAATAATGTTGTTACACCTCCCGTGGATCCAACTCAGCCAACTCAGATATCACAAACTCAAATTTTTATTTAGCCATCAGTGACATATATACTACTTATGGCTATTTAATTCACTTTATATGTATAATCCCTTATTCTTGAGATTAAAAATCTATATACTAATTTGTTACATCTTAATAAGGGGGACACTAGGCCATCACATGTCTTGGATTCTAACATTCTCTTGCAGACACCTTCGGAACATCACATAGTAGTAAATACATTTCAATTTAATTTCATGGCACCCAAGCTTACATTATATGATTTAAAGGGTGACCCAAACCATCATATTATAGATTTTCACATAGCATTATTGGACTATGTGTCCAATGATTGACTTATTACTATGTTATTTCCATGCAGTCTCAAGGATTATGCCCTACAATGGTTCTATGATTTACCTAATCAAACCATCATGAAATTCAATCCTATAGTGAACATGTTCTTAATAGAATTATATATCAATAATAGTGATAATATATCTTATGCACAAGTGGAATAGTTAAATAAAAATTTGAATGAGCCTATCACAAATTATGTCTTCTAAAACAAGACAATACTAAAAAAATTGACTAGCCCCATAGCAAAAAGAGAGCTTCAGGACTTATTTAAACAAAGTATCTTACCATAATTACATTAAGCTATCTTATTCAATAAGTTTCATACATTTAATTATTTGTGACACATAGTCAAGTAAAGAGAGATTAAACTCTTATCAATGGGCATGCTCAAGTATACAAATTGATTATAATCAACTATTAAGAGTTAAAAAAAATTACATACAAGGTAAGAGACATAGAGAACATAAGTGATCAGTCATCAATGCAAATTTTGAACCATATCCTAGATTGGTTTTATCCACTTCTCAATGTAAAATCTTCACTAATCTTTTAGAGTCACTAGCACGGGTTCTACAATAACTCTTGGAATGTAATGCCATATTTCTCCATCCCATTAAATAGGTTGATATGACATGGCCTTTTACAAATAACTATGACTAAAATTAATTCTATAAGTATCATAGGATATCAGGCCAAATGAAAAATAGGTGCATTAGCATAAAGCACAAGATATAATATCTCGTTGAGGCTAATATTATTGATGTGGGCACACCCAGGCACCAAAATAAAAAATATAGATGCTAAAGAGTTAAATATATTTTCATATCATTTCCCAAAGAATATATTGAATGATGTAAGGGGCACACCAAGTGTTTACTATACATACGAGGTTGATCTACCACCAAATTCATATCACATAGCTATAGAGGATACATATCCCTTGTATAAAAATATTGGTATGTATCACACTATAATGCCATCTAAACCATTTATCAAAATTTCATAGTAGGAAATTGTGGATGATGACACATATTTTCATGTGCTCTTTATATGATCATACATAGACCACCATCCTATTCAAATTATTATGGGTGACAATGGGTTAACCATAAACATGTCTACTATGACACTATTAAATCACTTGGGGTATATTACCCATACATACAATCATTAATGGATTTAATGGCCATGTTTAGAGCTCTATAGGGTAGATTATGCTTCCATTATGGTTTGGACCAATACACATAGCTACTCGATTTCGAGTAGTAACTAGTGAAGGTATATTCGATATCTTATTGGGTAACCCATGGTTACATCATCTCCAAGACATCCCATCTATAATACACTAATGCATGAAGTATATACATGTTAATAAAGTTATTAAGGTTAAGGGTGTCCCATATGAGTATCCTCTACCAATCCCAAAAGTAGTTCCAACACAATTTCTATCTATAATTCTAGCACATACACAAGTTACAATTCTAACACCATTACAATATATTACATAGCTATCAATTATAGCTAAGAGTATATATCCTATGAATACATTATAGAGTTTAATAGAGTCATCAATGTAGGTATAGTTTAATCATATGGTATTTACACATACATATACTCTCCCATGAAGACCATTATTAGAGAGACCCAAACATAATAGATATGTCATAGATTATAGAGGACCTTCCTCTACTCAATCTACACTATAATTAGTTTTATTGAGTTCTATGGGTTCTCAAAATAGGTCACCAACATCAACAAAAAATTCTTCTTCTACCAAATGGGTTATTAAGACCTCTAAAGTTCATAGGGCATCATATTTAGTGCCACATCATCATAACATCACTACACAGGTATAATTAGACATAGATTACTCTACATAGTAGATCATGGGCATGTAATTGCCTCTTCACACTGAACACATGAACATAGGTTTGGAAATTATGTTTAGATTTTTCTTAGATACACTCATTTTAGCTCAGATTCATACTAGTTTCTTAGATTAGGGGCATCATCCATGGCATGATCACTACCACATTTAATTAAGATACATAAAATTAGTTATTACATAGTCTATAATCAATATACTTAGATATCATATTAGGGGAATACACATGACATGGTTTCCATACACTCAATTACATCTTGGTTGATTAGATAAAATGGAAAACTCCATGTCATTCTTTAAATTGTATACACTTGCTATCATATTCTAGGTTTTTAACAATTTCATGCCTTACTCCATCTATATTGGTTGGCATTCCCAAGTGTCCCAAATCTTCCTAATCTACTTAAGTGGACACTGAGCTAATATACATAGTTAGATAATTTAAGAACATTACATAGTTTACTTTTAGATATTTCTAATTCACATGGGTTAGAAATGATGGAGTCATGGCCTAATTGAGTTATTGATCCACCCACATGAGAGGATTAAACACACTTTCAATCTTATCTAATATATTCATATATCATGATCCATCAATCATGGGTGGGAAATGATGGAATCAAAACTAAATTGAGTTCTTGAGCCACCCATATGAGGATTAAGAAAGCTATTAACTCAATCCAATCTATTCAATGATTTGATAGCTATATAAACTCACACACATAGGTTGTCATTAGGTTAATACATTGGTTCACATACCTAATGAGGTGTATTATTTAATTTCCTCTATTTTTACTCAACTTTACTCAGTTCCTTTATTCAACATAGTATTTTATTTTTGATAATCTCTTAAGGACTAATTTTTGCATGTTTCACTACTGGTCATTTCTTTGGATCATATTTCACATACACAAACCCATATTCACATACTTAGACTTGGATACATGGTATTCATTTCCAAGGTAAGTCCAAGTATTCTTATTTTTTATCTATATTATTTATTTTTCTTTACTACATTTCTATCGTAAAGGGGGTGCAAATGTAATCACCCAAAAGTGGTATTTGGATGCTAAGAGTGTTGTTTGACATAGCCTAGTTATATACCTATCTTAGAGACATTACCATACCTTTACAACCATTATTTAAACCAAATACATCTTCCATTAGCCCAAAGATAGTCCTAAGATAACATTCCTAGATCCCAACCTAGTGTGCATAACATTCTTCCAGGTGGACATTAGCACCACACTAAGGACATTAAAACTACATGGTGCTAATGTCCCTAACTATGTGCTACTGTCTCCTTCCCTAACACTCCTCTAAAAATAATTTTTCAAATGCTTTCCCCTCTTAAGGTGAACCTAAGTACATTTTATTATCTACACAAATTACAAATTTCTATAAATATAAGACTATTTGACTTCTATTCACTAGATGGAAAAGAGATGCAAAAGCTTATCCTAATAAGAAACAAGTTGATAAAAATTAAGTTATTTGATCCGTATTCTTCTCTACTTCTACATAATACCATATATAACTTTAATAAGCCAATATCTTAAATATTTCAAAGCTCAATCACACTCGAGGCATTCAATACCACTCTCATTATAACATTCATTTGTGCTTGCACCAAGAACTAGGTGGGAGAACTACATGAGACTTGATCCCTCCACAGAATATTGTTATGAAGGCAACTCTCTTTAAAATGGTGTGTTGAAGATGTTTATCTTATCTTACTAATGAACACACATTTTTAGCTCATTCCATACATGCAAGGAGTATTTTAATTTTCACACTAAATCAAGTTTTTTAGGTACAATATAGAGTTTTAAATTTCATGCACATAGGAACGTGACCTAGAAACACAAGTCTAAGTTCTGAAAAAAAATAGGAATAGTCCTAAAAATAGGACACTATCACCACTTTAAGGACAATATACTAGTATGGCTCTACTTTCCAAGTGGGTCACTATTACCTAGTGAGCAATAAAATCTTAGGACCCTATTGACAACTCTCAAACCTATATAGAACCCAATTTTTAGAACTCAAATCATTCATGATTTCCAAATAAGTTTCTATTTATGCATATTTATTACTATTTTTAGAAATTCAAAAGAACTCAAAATCCATAATTTTTTTTTTATTTATTACATATTATTTAACTAATTTAGATATCACATCCCTTTAATCTATATTAGGTATTTACATTACAAAACCCTAAGAGGTTAAGTTAGTATGTAAACTACCTAGGTGGATGTGGCTCGATGTCTATAAAAGAACCCAAGGAGGAAAGGGAGATGCATAAGATCCATTATGGCATCACAAACTAAGTGTGAAATAAATAATCAAGAGACAAGTGTCATGGCCATGTCACATACATGAGAGTATACATATAAACACATGAGGCATGAAAAATAGGCCAATGGGTCACAATATAAGGGACATGGGACATGCCACTAAGTTTGAGAGAAGTCACATATATAAGGACATATTTAAGTGTACACATATGCAAAGATAAATCATGATTGGCTTAAAGACATGAGGAAGGACATGTTGAAATTTACAGATACACAATCAATAATCACACAAGGACATGGGCACATGTCCAAAGCATATATATAATTAAAAAAATTGGCTTAGATCCATAGATGAATGGAATATTCAAATTCCCTCGAACAAATTTGGAATCAAAGAGATATTATCAAACTTAAATTAGTAAAGTTATAAATTAAATTATGTACAACATGTGGTACAAATCTATACAAGAGAAAAATATTTACATATGTTGGGTTTATAGCACTAGTAGTTAGTAAAAATCACTAAAGTATAGGATGATCAATATCAATAAATAATCAATGTTAAATTTGTGATATGGATTATTAAAATATATAATGTGATAAATTATAAGTTATGTGTATGATTCCCCCAATGGGGTTGATATGTCAATATTGGATCTATATATATGTGTATGTTCCCCTAATGGGTAGATAGTAGTAATTCTAGATCTGTGTAGAGGACCTAAGTCATGTGTAATTTATGAAAACTTGAAAGGAACAAGTGAAGCACATATGTATGATAAAACTAACTATACTATCATGGATAACATATGTAGTACATCACATATAGAAGTAATGTAAACATGGAAATGAATACAATCTAAAATTTGTATTTTCTAACCAAATATTTGAATGTTTTTATGTTTTTGAATATGTTATACTATTTTATATTTTCTTAGTATAAGCTATGTACAAGTAAAATGAAAATGAAACTATATACAAGGATAAATATGATATAAAATATGTAAAAGTAGGATGATAAATGAAACTATGTAAAATTAATGTGAAAGTAAATGGGATTATATACAAATGAAATGTAGTGCCTCTATAGACCTAAGAACACATCCATAGGATGTGGATAGTTAAATGTTAGGCTTGGTGGGAGGTCATCTAATCTTAGATATTGAATCTACTCAAAATTAAATAAATTATCATTATCATGATCATCATACCCTATTATCACTACAAATATAACCTTATCCTTGGCATTAGTCTATATTTTGTGCATTTGAATAACATGTTACTCTACTATGTAAGAAGCCTTTTCTGTAGTCACAGGGTAAGTCACAATATACCACTGGATGTTTGTATAAAATATATGATTCTCATCAATATCATCATGTAGGATGAAAAATGTGTATCCTTCATAACATAAATTAAAAGTTTTATATGTCCAATCAACTATGGCATCCATTTCCTATAACATATATTACCAAGTCTAACTTGTATATGAGTGTCTATGATCATGATGTAAATTAATGTGTTGGCCACCTTAGGACCACATAAAACTAGGAATTTGATGTGTCTTAAGAATTCTTGATAATGTATAACATGTTTTATCTTAATCTTTTGATGTCCTACATGTTATTGGAATGCTAATGTACAAGTGTTGGGATTGAAATCATCATCTACAGAAATATGAGGGATGTATTAGTACTTGATGAATGTGTATATAGTCAAGGGATCATTTATTTAATGTATGTGTTAGTGAAGATTTCATCATGGTGCCTTTATTAGTGGAGTTAGAGGTTGTGTAATATCGATAGTTCCTTGAGCCTTGAATATATTCAATTTCTCTTGTAATGTTGAGCAGGTATCTATATCGTGTATGGTAATCCTATGAAAATTATAAAAATAGTCTATCATCCTATTGTGACAATGTGATAATGGATCTATGGTGAAATATGGGTAGTGTCATCAATCCTATGAAAAGTAAAATCTATAAAATATGGTGTGGTTTATTCTATGTATTGTCTACCTGAATCTAGATAAATGGGTTAATATCCATATATTTAACCATATGTACTAAATGTATAGAATAATTTTATTGTAATTCAAACTAAGTATATAGGCTTATATCTATAAAACTATAGATTGGTGGTGATGTATGTGTAGGAAAATGAATGAATACCCTAGAATCATGTTTATAATCTTTAAGACCTATTTGTGTGAATCTCAATCTATATACACAATCATATATGTTCATGTGTGTTGTATTATCCTCTATGGTGGTCTCAAAATCTATATCTAAATTTTTTTATGCATACTTCATATGATTTAACAAGTAATGGTAAATGTGTTATGTTAATATCATTATCCACCATGGGTGGAGATAAATATGTTGTATGAGGATAACTCTTTATCATGGGTGAAGATAATGCTATTATAGGAGGATATGAAACTAGTGTAGAAATAATGGTGTTGGATTCCTTGATATCATATGTATGCATATATTCTATAGAAATGATATGAGATAGGAACTCTATGATAACATTAAGTGTCGCATTTGAAGATATACTTAGGGTATTAGGCTAAGTGATTATACAATATATGAATGGTTGGTTATCAACTAGAAAACTGTATAAATATCCATTAGTTAAAGACTTGACACATATATGCAAGGTAAAGGGGACAACCTCCATGGCATGTATCTAAGATCTCTTGAGTAATAAATTGTAATGAAAATGATTAGGCATCACCTAAAATTATGTGGATAGGCCTTTTGTCCCAACCATGATATCCAATGTAATAAAACTCATTTCCTATAGGGAAATGTCATAAAAACATCAAATGTTCTTATATGTATTATGAATGGATGTTATTAAACCCCCCATAGTTTGTAAAAATGTGAGGTTACATATGGTAAT